>PVLC010005421.1:41932-76561 GCA_004027655.1 Graphiurus murinus
TATGGGAGATTTGTTTCTGCCTGTGTGATGGTATAATAGCTAATTGTTTACATATTTGTCTTTTTTATGCCAGCTTATATGTTTCTTGAAAGCAGGGGCAAGTAAAAGATCTTATTCAGTTATGTTCCTCTAAAATAGTATCTTTTTCTTTAGGTTTTGTCTTTTTTATTAATTGGTGCATTGTAAATATATATATATAATGTATATAAATATATAAATATAAATATAAATATATCCTCTCTCTCTCTCTTCCCCAAGACCCCTGACAATCTCTACTCTGTTCTCTATTTGTAAGATTTTGTCATTCCAAAATCTTATATAAATGCAGTTTATACAGTATCTAACCTTTTGAGATTGGCTTTTTTTTTTTTTTAATTGGTGCATTGTAGTCATACATCTTTGTTAGCTACAAACCGATAAAGGCATATATGATGCACACATTTCTCATTTAACCCCTTCCCCAATTCCCACCCCACCCCCTCGCCTTCCCTCCTCAAGTTCAATTTAGTGATTGACTTTGATATGATTGTGAAAGTACACCATGTGCATTAGGGTGTCTCCCCTCTTTCCCCCCACCCGTCCAACACCATCAGTTAAATCAACTTCTTTGCTTATCTAGGGTTTCTCCTTTTTCATCTGGAGTCCTTCTTATGCCTCATCTTCTCCCTAGCATCCGCATATTAGGGAAAACATATGTTTTTTTACTATTTGTGACTGACTAATCTCACTTAACATAATGTTTTCCAGTTGCATCAATTTCCCTGCAAATAACATGATTTTGTTCTTCTTTATGGCTGAGTAAAATTCCATTGTGTACATACCCATAGTTTTGTAATCCATTCATCTGTCGATGGATATCTTGGTTGTTCCCATAGTTTGGCAATTGTGAATTGTGCAGCTATAAACATAGATACACATGCGTCGGTCTGAAAGTTTGGTTTCCATTCTTTTGGATAGATACCCAGAAGTGGTATTGCTAGATAATATGGTAGGTTCATTCCCATTTGTCTGAGGATCCTCCATACCATTTTCCAAAGTGGTTGCACTAATTTGCAATCCCACCAATAATGTATTAGGGTTCCCACTTCTCCACACCCTCATCAGCATTTGTTGTTGTTCCTGTTTTTTATGATTGCCATTCTGATTGGAGTTAGGCGAAATCTCAAGGTAGTTTTGATTTGTATCTCTCTGATTGCTAATGATGTTGAACATTTCCTCGTATATTTATTAGCCATTTATATTTCTTCTTTTGTGAGGTGTCTATTTGGATCCTTTGCCCATTTTTTGATTCAGTTATTTGTTTTCTTAGGTGTGAGTTTCTAGAGTTCTCTGTATATCCTAGATATTAGTCCTCTATCAGAAGTGTAACTGGCAAAAATTTTCTCCCACTCTGTGGGCTCTCTGTTGAGGTTCTTGATAGTTTCCTTTGCTGCACAGAAGCTCTTCAGTTTAATGCAATCCCATGTATTGATCTTCCTTTGAGTTGCTTATGCTGGGGTCTTGTTGAGAAAGTTTTTACCTGTGCCTATGTGTTGGAGTCTTGGACCTATGCCCTCTTCAAGTAGCTGCAAGGTCTCTGGCCTGACTTCCAGGTCTTTGATCCACCTTGAGTTGACTCTTGTGCAGGGTGAGAAAGTGGGGCTTATTTCCATTTACCTCCATATGTTTAACCAGTTTTGTCAACACCATTTGTTAAAGAGGCTATCTTTTTTCCACTGTATATTTTTGGCTCCTTTGTCAAAAATCAATTGACTGTAAGCATATGGGTCTGTTTCTGAATTTTCTATTCTGCTCTGTTGGTCTATGTGTCTGTTTTTGTGCCAATACCATGCTGTTTTTATTACTGTGGCTTTGTAGTAGAGCTGAAGTCAGATAATTTGATACTCCTGCATGGTTCTTGTTGCTAAGAACTACTTTGGCTATTTGAGCTATTTGTTGTTCCAAATGAATTTAAGGACTGATTTTTCTATGTCTGTGAGGAGTGACCTTGGTAATTTCATGGGTATTGCATTGAATCTGTAGATCACTTTGGGGAGGATAGCCATTTTGATGATATTTATTCTGCCTATCCAAGAGCATGCCATCTTGCCAGCCGCCATCTTGCCAGTCACCATTTTGCCAGTTGCCAAGAGCAGTGTGTATTAGCACCAAGACTTCCAACGACCTCCTGCACAGCCAACAACCAGAAGTGGAATAAGCAACTACAGAATTCCACACCCTAATCAGGCAGCATACCCCCATAGGATCAACAGTGATCCAGCACCTGAGACAACCATCTTAAGCCTGCTGCGAGGACACCCCAGATCACGCCTCCCACTGGAACCAGAGCAGCAGGGATGTATAACTTAAATTGCACCCCCGGGGTGTGGGAGCCCCTATACAAAGTGCAGACTCAGTCACCTGCCCTTCAAGTGATTGGATACGAGCAGAAGTATGGGAGGGTCCCAGTTCACACAAGGCATAGGAACTTCCAGGCACCCTGGAAAATGCCCGACATATAGATTACACTCCTAGCACCAGCAAAGGCAGAGAGAGAGATGCAGACAGGACTTGTGGAGAGCTCAGAGACACAAGCTTGCAGCAGGAGAGGCATCAGCACAACTCCCTGCCTGCACTGACAGAGCAAATAAGAATACCAGAGACACATTAAAAAATTTAATAGAGTGTGCAGACATTTACAAGCTGAAAATATCTACACAAATCCAAAAGGGCTGTAGAGGCCAACTCGGCTCTGTACTTACAAACTAGCAGGGTTTTTGTTTTTGTTTCTTGTTGTTGCTTTCTGGGTTTGTGTGTGTATGTGTGTGTGTGTGTGTGTGTGTATGTGTGTTATGTTTTAGTTGTTTTTTCTGTTTTCATTTTGTATTGACTTGATTTATTTATGTTTGTTTGGATGATTGATTGCCTTGTTATTTCTTGCTTAGTTTGTTGACTTTCCTCCTTATCCCTTTTACAAGCTTCCTTCCCTCTCCCCCATCTATATTCTTCTCCTCAACACTTTTTCTCTTCTCTTTTCTTCTCCTTTTTTCTCGTGTCTCATATCAAGACCATCTCATACTACCATGCCTAAAACTCTACATTGACTACCAGAATCCCCCGACATATCCACTCTCTCTAATCTTTACCATATATCACCTCAACACACTCAACCTCTTATCCCACTGGACCATACCCTCTACTTTACCCTATTCTTGCATTCATCACTGTGATTTCTCACCCAACATTTACCACTGTATATACCAGCGAACACATCTAAACCCCCACTGCAGAGATTGGATGAGAAACCTTGCAAGAGCAGCAAAGATATAAATCCAAAAACAGGGGAACCATGGGAAGGAAAAATAACAAAGAAACAATGAGCCACAACAACCCCTCAATACAGATCTCACCAACCCAGAATGGCAGAGATTACCAGAATAACAATTCAGATCATTAATACTAGAAACAGTACAAGATTTCCAGAAAGAATGCAGGGAGAGTTGGAAAGAAATAAAGGAACAAATAAACAAAGAATCTGACACCCTGAACAGGAACCAAAGAGAAGCATTGAAGGAAGCGAAAGATGCAATAACTGAAGTGAAGGCATCAATACAAACTATAAACAGTAGATTAGACCACATGGAAAATAGAATATCACTCTTAGAAGATGACCATTCCAAAAACAAATCTATAGTACATAATTTAGAAAAAAAATTCAACAGTATGAATTGGACATCGATGAGATCTGGGCCAATTTTAAAATAATGTCTGACATAAATGTTTATTATATGGATGAATGAATTAATTAATTAATCAAGAATTTATTTGAGGAATATCATTAGGTTTGAATGTTGTCTGAAGAGGCATTTGCTTACCCTTTGTCTTTACTAATCTCAAGAGATTACACATTTGTTATTTTAAATCTCTGACTATTAGGGGCAAAAGAAGAAAATTTCAGTTTGTTTCTACACAATCTCAGTAACAACTAAATGTAAACAAATATACAAATAAAATTCAAATACAGGTATTAGAGACATGACAGTGTTTATAATGACAGAAAGTAAGCAGATGAGGTGGTGGCAATGCTCAAAAAGTTATAAAATTATCATCTAAAGAATGTAACATCTCACTAATTGTGACTCAATAGATACTTTTTGATAATTCCAAAAGAATTGAAACTGAAAATAACTTAGTGCTTCCATAGAAGAACAAGAACTTTCTTTACTAAGTAAAGAGTGTAAATATGATAGTTCAGGAAGAGTAAGTCTATATGATGGCTATTTTCAAGTACCGTAGCATCAAAAACCTACATATCCTGAGCATGGTGTAATATAATGTCCCCTTCATCCCTTTATTCCTTTCCTTTCTCATTGTCAGTGGTGTGAGGGTTGTTTGTTTGTTAAAATAATGCATCAAATGTTCTTTGAGAGGTGATGGATATTTGCCAGAGAACTTTGTTTTGTCTTTTAAATTCTCCACTGTGTGTTTGCTCTACCAGAATGGATCCAGGAATAGCTTTCCATGGTTTGACAACAAGCAAGGGAATATTATGCCAAGTGAGGTCAGTCAGCCTCAGAAAGGCAAGGATTGTGTGTGTTTTTCTCATATGTGGGAAATAGAAAGAAAATAGGAAACAAAAGAGACTTCAGATAAGTGAAGAAATAGACAAGTAGTGGAAAGGGATTGGGGGAAGGGAGGTGGGGATGGGTAAAAGGAGAATTGAGAAAGAAAACAGTGTAAATAATGTCATGTCCATATTTGAAGGTATCACTACCAGTCTTACTAACATGTATGGGGAAGGAAGCAAGGGAGGGGGTGGGATGCAGAGGGAAATACACCAAGTGCTGTGTGCTATATGACATTGTGATGTATACTTACAATACACCAATAAAAGTTTTTACGATTCCATGGGAGAACTAAAGTGAAAATAGTTTTTTGGGTGCTATTGAATAAGATTTGTGGGAAGAGATTATTTTGAACTGAGCTCCTGTACTAGGCCCCAACAGACTAGACCAAATCAGAATGGAATCACTTGTGCTACATGTCACATAATCACACTGAACTGAGAATTGGGCCAGTTTTCCAAAGCTAGGAGATTCACAGCAACCAAACATAAGGAGCCCAGTCAACCTGAGCTGGCACGATAAGGAGGTTCCCTTGCTTCCAGCCACAGAAGGAAAGTAGGATGGAGTAGCCTGATGCTAACCAGTCTGCTTTTTGCACCGTGCTGTTTCCTTGTTCTGTTTGTAAAAAACTGAAGTTCATGCAATACATAGTGGAGCACTGTTCTATTTCATAGACAAGATACTTCCTAACTCTTGAATGACTAATAAAAGCCAATCAGAGCTCTAAACTCAATTTGTTGACATTTTGTTCTTTGACAGTTCTCATCTCTAGATGGATCTGAACAATTTCACAGGGACTCAAAGGGACAATAGAGGGATGTATGCTTATCTTTTAAATTTGGAATGTTTGCAAGCGGGATGTTGTGCTTATCCTTTAAATTTGGAATGTTTGCAATTGGTTGCTTGTATATTTGTGTTCTTTCTGACTGTGGAGTTACTAGCATGCCCTTCCAGGTAAGTGGGTCATTTTGACAGAGTTATATTTTCCTTGTTGTTAAAAGTGTCTTTGAGTACATAATTCTTTTTAAGAACTCATAGACAATGAAAATTCATTTCTTTAAACATATTTTAGAAATCAGACTTTTAATTATTTTTTACTGTCTTTCCTTCTGTAGGCCATGCCCATCTCGGAACTCTTATTTTCCTAATATCTCCAAATAATTGAGTCCTTCATCATTCTCTAATTTTCCTTGTCTGCTTACTTGCTCTGACTGCTATAAAATTGGGGTCAAGTTACTTCACAGTAGTGGGACTTTGTTTTACATTCTTCTTATACTCTCCAAAGAACAGATATAAAATGGGAACATAAAAATGTTCAATAAAGATTGTATGGCTTGCTCAGAATTTTAAAAAATCTACTAGCATAAACCTCACAAGGTTCTTCTGACTTCTAATCTGGTCTTTTAGCTTTTCTTAAATTTCTTTTTGAAAGTTTTAAATAAAAAAATGTGGGTATTAAAGTTACCAATTTCTTTGAAAAAAAAAGGCTTTCTCTTTTTGCTAGAAGCAGAAGTGTTTCAAACATAAATTTACTGAATTCTCTGGCCTCCAGAAGTAGATCCTGGTTTGTAAGCTTGTCATGGGCTGGGCTCTACTGATGTGCAGCTGATAAAATATGTGACACATTGTGTGTCAGATACAACTACCCAATAGTCCTTCACCCACTGTGTCTTCTTGCTGCAATCAGCCATCCCCCTCACCCACCAACCGAGAATCTTCATAATTAACACCCCCTGCCTCTTCTCCACCATTACATACAGCTCAGTAATAGGAAACAGTAACTCTCATCTTAGGAAAGAAATATGAAGTTCTTTTTTCTCTTTCCTTCCCCCTACTTGGTGTTCCCAAAAGATTGGCCCACCACTGATCATCAAGCTTACTAATGTGGAGCCACAGCAGTGCCTTTGTTATATTCTTTTATCATCAGCCCCATGTCCTAATGATTTTACTTGAATATTTACACCATTGCTCTCAAGAGGAACATAATGGGCCTGTTTAAAAATAGCCACCCTTTTCCCATGCTGTGCTTTTTCATTTTCAGTGAACATTTTATATTAGAAAAGTTTTTTTTTTGCTTTTGTGATGATTATGTGAGGAAAGATTTGATAAACACTGCATCTCAATTATTTGCAAGACAAAAACATAAAAATTAATATTATTTTATTTTTATTATCTGATTATTGGGCAGGTATTAATTTTTTAAAGCCTGGTTATGTGGTCAACAAAGTCATTCATCTGCTTTTTGATATTTCAATTGCAGTGTGCATCTTATAGGAATAGGGATTTTTCCTTTTATGGTGTCCAGTGGTCCAGAAGCTGCAAAACTTCAAAGGGGACAGGTTTAGTTTTATAGCATTTTATAAAAACACAGAACTTTTGGGTATCAGTGCCATATTATATTTCCTCTATGAGCCTAAAAGCAGAAGTGCCCTTATAAATTATAATGTAGAATATAAGGTGGAACCAAAGTCAGAAGATAGCTAGTTAAATTATGTGGGTCATATTTTTAAATAGCTCCATGAATATGACTTGTTAAATGGCCCCAGAATAACACACTTATTTTTTATTGTATTTTCCTACTGGATATTCAAGACCAAAAGTTATCCCAATGTTGGACCAACATAAATTTTTATAAAATTTTACTGTTAAGGTCAGTCAACCTCCAGGTTACTCTTAGGAGCTTTGTGAGGCTTTTCTTCTACCAGTTCTTTCATCTGTCAGGATGGATCATAGTCTTGCTGACCATTTGGCTTTCATTGAAGCATAGGGATCATTTCCCCTCTCCAATGATCCATCCTCCTTTTCACAGAATAGTCACTTAAACTCTTGGGTTTTCATAATCTCCCTAACCAGGAGATTGAGTGACTTACCAGAATTTGCAGAGCCCTTGGAAGTCCCATCCTTCCTTGGGTTCCATTTGACCTTGGAGGGCAAAGGCCAAAATATTGGCTGTTTTTTCCTTAGCCCTTTTATTTCCTAATTGTTCTCCAAGTCTCAGTTGTTGAACACCAAGAAGTAAGATTTACCAGTCATTTTTAATGAATAGGGATCATTATTAGAGCCTATCTGTTCTCTAGGTAATGACTATCTCAAAACATTGTTTAGATTATTCTATTAGAAGTTGTACATATGTAATGTTGACAGGCTTATGAATGCCAACTTAGCACCTCTGAGAGCAGGCTTGGCACAATGGGCAAAAGCTTTAGACTCAGGTAAAAACCACCTACTTATCCTCATGTTTCTGGGACTGTGTCCTTCAGTGATGTTAGCTTCTGACCTGACTGTAAAGAACCCAACTCAATAACTAAGTCCAGTTTCTCTGTCTCCTTTAGGTCAGTTAGGATGAAACTTCAATCCCTGGCTAGGTAGGACCCTTGTTCTTTGTCAGCATTGAATAATCTATAGAAGATAGACTTTCACCCTGCATCAACCCCTAAGATCAAGAGATCCAAATCTCAGAGGGGGAAAATGAGGTAGGATAAGAAAAAGTAAAAATAGGTAAAAAAGAGACAAACTAGGGAGGAAAGGAAAAGTATAGTTTTAAAACTGGAAACTTCATAATCCTTAACTTCACCTTACAGTGCCTGTTTCTTTCTTAGACAAAAATCCTTAGTAGGCCCACACTCTTAATCATGGCCCCTCTTCCACTCCTTAGGTGGAAAACTTAAGATTCCTGAGATGTTTAGTAGACAAAGGATCCATAGGAAGGTCAAGCTTTGGCAGCACCCAGCCACCACCCACTGATCAATGTCAGAAACCTGAGGATTCTGAAGAAGTACAAACCTCCACCGTTGCTGTTCACCCTTACCCACTCCCTCATGGGGGTCTCCTATGAAATAAGAACTGTAAGGACCCCATCTTTCCCTCTTGAGATTATCTGCATTTTCCCTTGAATTTGTATCCCCCATTTTCCTAAATAAACCTTTGTCTTTCTCTCTGAAAAAAAATTTTTTTTGAAAAACACTAGGATATTTATTGAGAAACTAAACCTTTTAAAATGCCAATATCCTCTGTATTTTTGCTTGACATAAATCTCTCAATTTCTTTGTGTCATATAATCACAGAAACTTAAATATGGGCATGACATTAAAAACCCTCTAATCCAGTTCCTTCAATTTTAGCATCAGAAAGAATTAGCAAAATAATAAATATTCTCAATAGTAACTTACATTTCATTTTTTAAAATTGGTGCATTGTAATCATACATCTTTGTTAGGTACAAGCTGATAATGGCATACATGTACACATTTCTCATTTAACCCTTCCCCAATTCCACCCCACTCCCTTGCCCTCCCTCCTTCTCAAGTTCAGTTTAGTGATTGACTTTGATATGTTTGCGAAAGTACATCATGTGCAGTAAGGTGTCCCCCTGCCCCCCATCACCTTCTGTTAAGTCAAATTCTTTGCTCACCTAAGGTTTCTCATTCTTAATCTGGAGTCCCTCTATGTCCCATTTTCTCTCTAGCTTCCACATATTAGGGAGAGCATATGATTTTTTACTTTTTGTGACTGATTAATCTCACTTAACATAATGTTTTCCAGTTGCATCCATTTTCCTGCAAATAACATGATTTTGTTCTTCTTTATGGCTGAGTAAAATTACATTGTGTACATATCCCATAGTTTTGTAATCCATTCATCTGTGGATGGACATCTTGGCTGCTTCCATAGTTTGGCAATTGTGAATTGTGCAGCTATAAACATAGATACACATGCGTCGGTCTGATAGTTTGGTTTCCATTCTTTTGGATAGATACCCAGAAGTGGTATTGCTGGATCATGTGGTAGGTTCATTCCCATTTGTCTGAGGATCCTCCATATTGTTTTCCAAAGTAGTTGCACTAATTTACAATCCCACAATGTATTAGGTTCCTACTTTTCCACACCCTCGCCAGCATTCGTTGTTGTGTTTTTGATGATTGCCATTATAATTGGGGTTAGGTGAAATCTCAAAGTAGTTTTGATTTGCATCTCTCTGATTGCTAATATTCTTTATCAGGAAGTCATTACATGAAGCCTCCTACATAGACTGTACAGAATTTTTCTGCATGGGAGATTTGTCTCATCCTTCATTTGTTTATTAATTCAGTAATTTACATGATGTGGATGCATGGATAATTACACTTTTAGATATGAGCCATTACTCTTTCACTTATTTTTTGTTGTTGTTAAATTGTTCCAGCTTTCACCATTGACAACTCTTACAGTTGGCTTTTATGTTCTTCTGATATAATCCCGTTGTAGGGATTTTGGTTTTTGAGAATTTCCTAACTTTCTGGTACTACAAGATGCTCCAGACTCATCTTGCATATTCTTTTTCCCGGTCCTGGAATCAGTCATTTCTTCAAGTAGCTCTGGTTCTCCTTATTGGAAGATGATATTAGAAACCATTATCTGGGCACCATTTTTGCTCATTGCTACTATAGTGTCATTGTTTCTACACATTCAGCTTGTAAAGAGCAAGGAGTTACACATATGTATACTAATTGGTATATATAAACATATCTATAAATATTTCTCTATTTGACCAACTATATCTATATTTGGCTAAACATGAGCTTCTATTGATGTCTCCAACTCTAATCCATTCCATCCTGGATAGTTCTAGACTTCTCCCCTTGTTTATCTGTAACCTTCCATTCCAGCAGTGAGAAATGTGGCTTCTGCCTCCTGCCATCCAGGTACTTAATTGTTCCACATAAACTGATTTTTTATTTAACCTGTATCCTTGTCGGAAACTTTATCAACTGTAGAACAGTGCTTAGTTGCATTTTCTTCTGCTTTTAGTCTTATAGACTCCACTAATTTCCCAAATTGCATAAGTCAGTAACACTTCCCTGATCTATCAGTGAGGTTATTTCATACATTGAGTACATTTTTTGGTCACAGCCCATATTCCATCCTGGAGTACTCTGACCTTCTAAATGATTTTTAAAATTTGCATACAATAATATTTCATTCTTCATACTACAAACTTGTTTGAGTTTTTATGAATACATTGTGTCAACCAGGCATGGTGCTTTGCACCTATGATTCCTGTAGTTAGGAAGCTAAAACAGAAGGATCACAGGTTCAAGGTCAGCCTCAGCAATTTAGCAAGACCCTCAACAACATAGCAAGACCCTGTTTGAAAAATAAAAAAAAAATACATTGTGTCATGTATCCACCTTATAATATCATATAGAGTAACTCCACTTCCCCAAATTATCCCACAACTTCATCTATTCAACCCTTTCCTAATCCATCTCTTCATGAATACCTGAAAATCAATGATCATGTTACCATCTCTTAACTTATGCCCTTTTCAGAATATCATGTAAGTAGAGTGATTCAGACTTCCCTTTCAGACTGTCTTCTCTCATTAGCAATATATATTTAAGAATTCTTCCTGTCTTTACATGGTGTGATAGCTCATTCCTTTGCACTACTGGATAGCATTTCATGATATGTATATAACAGTTTGTTTATCCATTCACTTATTGAGGGATATCATGTCTGGCCCTAGTTTGTGGGGGGTTATAAATGAGAGTGCTATAAACATTTTGTGCAGCTCAATGTGAGTTGGGTAGAGGATGGGGTTGGTGGAAGGTTTTCTTTGTATAATATTCCAAGGACCCAGATTGATAAGGAACCTGCTCTCTTCAATTCATAGCTCTCAAGTTTTTCTTGGTTGTTGACAATCACCTGCAAATGGGATACGAGAGAAGAAGTAAAAAACTGTGCCATGAATTTTATAAGCAAGGACTAGGTTTTGTGAACACATTAATTCTGTTCAAATTCCTTTGCTTATAATTCAGTTTGATAATCCTATTAATTGTAAAGGAGGTTGGACTGTGTGCTCAGGAAGAAAAAAAAATCAGTTTGGTAAACACATAATACTAACTCTACCATAGTACCCTTATTTGGATACTAGATAGGTTTTATTCCCCCATCCATAGAACACACTTAATATCTTTCCCAAGCTACAAAATCCAAAGTGCTATCTAGCTAATGCCTCCAGCTCAAAGTCTAGAATTCCTGGGTGATATGGAATCAGGACATGGCACTTCATAGTGTGGTGACTTATAAACTCTAAAGATGTCATATACTGATGACGCAGGGGAGTACACACTCCCATTACAGAAATGGAAGAGTAGAAGGCACAGAATCACTGGTGCAGAGCAATATGGGAATCCTGGGGTTCAGAGTAGCAGATTAACTCTGACCCAGTAGTGGGGGAGATGCCTGATTAGACTTCATTCTGCTCCCTGGTAGGAAGCTCTGGATCCAGTCCTAAGGAGCTTCTCCCTTTTTTTTCTTCTTCTTTAGCCATAATTGAAATGAATATTTGTTATGCCCTTGTCGGAAGACATAAAAAATAGAAGGTTCAAGGATCATATCACAAAGAGCCACAGATTTTATAAGTCGGTGCTTCTGATTTCTTTGGTTATATAATTCTCTTAAAAACTTAGTAGACTTCTCATCCATTTTTATCCAGTCATTCCTCATGGCCAATAACCTCGCCACAAATTCTTCACTAGATATGATTCTCGAAACTTATTTTATTTCTTGGCTTATTGTCTATTTTCCCCATCTTGTTTCTCCCAACTAAATAGTGAATATTACAAGGTTCTTAACCTTGAAAGGGAAGGCCACATTCTTAATTTGATTTTGCTGCAAGGTTGGGTTTTAAAGATTTCAGCGGCTCAAAGGCTGTTTCAATTTTAAATCTTTTAATCTTAAATTGGGATATAGAAGCAGTTGGCTTTCTGAAACTAACCAATTCTCTCCTAAATACAGTTTTTCTTATATGGTCTTGCTAAAATTAGCCATGGCCACCAACATAAATTAATCCATTACTTTTTCTAACCAATATTCCATAATGGCAACTTCAGTAGGCACATGGCCTGTTTTCCATATTACTGAAATTTCCTAAATGTTTTTATCACTACATAACATTGATAGCCATTCCTCTGGCATGGAGTATTAGTTTCCTTGACAGTGCCACATATTTTAAGTTTGTGTTTTAGCAGCATCCTGCATCAGTGGTATCCATTTCTGTATTAGGTGGGATGGTTATCATTCTATTGTTTCTCAACAAGAATTCCAGAATTAAAATATCATGACTTAACTCATTAAAATACATTGCCACTTTCTGACATGGATCTGAAGAGAGGAAACTGTCCCATGTCCCACATAGATATTTAGAGAATCAGATTGATAAAGACATCTACCTCTTCAGCCTGTGACTCACAAGATCATCTTGAGCAACAATATCTAGCAAACAGATGGGAAGAGAGACCCTGTTGCCTCTGCCTACATTTTACTGGCCCAAACTCATTCATGTGGTTTTACTCAATTGCAAGGCAGGGTAAGAAGTATGGTCTAGCTCTGGGTGTATACATCCAAGGGGAAAAAGGAATAGGTTTGCTTAACAGAGAACATTTATTTTGCCTTAATCTTGAGTTCCTGTCATCTCATCAATAAAATGGAGCTGTTGGTAACCTACCCCATAGGATGCTATGTGCAAATGCTATCATTTATATAAGCAGAATTTGAGTTCCTGGTACACTTTCTCATATTTGAAAAACAGGGATAACCCTACCTATCCCCTGCCTTCTCTCCCACTCTTCTTCCTCTGCATTCCTGCTGTTCTTCAAAAAGTAATTTTAGCCATATCTTCCACATTACTGAAATGAGAACTTAATAATCTTTTACTATAATCATATGATCAGTAGCATTCCATGGTAGCTGATTATAACTCAATATTCAAATTAACTTTTGCCTCTCTTGGTGTCTTTTATTTTTTAGCTATACTTATTCTAAAAACCTTGTTAATTTCCACCAAACTAACTGGACCTCACATGCACAATGCTGTTTTCTGATATATAACACTAAAGATGAAGAAGGTATTCCTGCTCTTGTTCTTAGATACATGGATTTTTGTCCACATCAAGAATAATGAGAGTCCTGAAACACAAACTGTCTGTAATTGAATTCACCTAGGCTTTTATGAATATATAAGCCAAATACTGAAGATAATGATCATGCCCAGATCATCTAGATATGTCAGGCAGCTCCCGCTGATAGGTTTCAAAAATTACTATCTACTCCCAGGATAGGTACCAACCTGTCAATCTTTTTAAACTAATACATCATGATAATCAGTACTTTTAAAAACACTGAATGCTGCATAATAAAGATAGAGAAATGCCGAAAAGTCTCAACAATGCTTCACCCTAACTGTCACACGATTGAAAGTCTGGGATCCCCCAACAGCTGGAAGTGGCTGCCATGGAAACCTTAATGTTCCATCATGTGGGAGATTAAAAATTGAGACTATTAATGGACCCGGCAGTAGTTTGCATGTTTCATTAGTAAAAACTGCCATTATTCCAGGGCTTAGGGGAATTAGACTTTTGAGTGATGTTTTTTATTCTTTATTAATATTGGCCAGGCATAATTTGGGTTTTATAACAAAAGAAAGAAAACAACCCAGGAGGAATTAGGACATTTTGGCAAGTCAATTCTGCCTGTTCTCCCTGACCTCTTACTGTTGACTTTAGCTGGGTACAGGTGGGTTTAGAGGATAGACAGGAAACAGGGAGACACCAGTTTCAAACTCTATTCAATTCCTCTGCAGGTTCTTCATGAATCACAGTCCTCCCCAGCCTTTGAGTGGGGGAGGCAAAGTATATACAACAATGTAGTGCAAGAACATTTGAAAAACTGAAGGGCACAACCCATTATTAGAACGGCTCATAAAATGAATCAAATGAGTCTCAATCAGCATGTATTAAAACTGGGATGGAATAGAGTAAAAAAGGAAAATACTGAAAGATGTTTGTTCCACATTGTTAGGATAGGTATCTATTTCTAAAACCCTTTCTACTGGCTTATAATGTAAGTTATTTTACAACTGAAAGTTTGAAAACCATGACTATAGTATGTGATTCAGAACCCAGGCTATGAAATTAGACTGTCTGGATTTGACTCAAGATTCCATTACCTTTAACTATATGAACAAGTCTTTTAATCTCTCTACTCATCCTTTTGCATATCTATAATTCAGGAATAGTAATGGCAGAACCATAAGATAGTTTGAAGGAGCAAATAATTAAATCATGTAATGTACTTGGAATATGTCTGGCACATAGAAAGTGCTCATGAGAGTTAACTTTTTTTTTTTTTTTTTTTTTTTTGCGGTACTGGGGATTGAACTCAGGGGCATTCTACCTCCAAGTTATACCCACAGCACTATTTTCTACTTTATTTTGAAACAGGGTCTCACTAAGTTGCAGAGGGCTTCACTAGATAGCTGAGGCTGGCCGAGAACCCAGATCCTCCGGTCTTAGCCTCCCAAATGCTGGGATTACAAGCCACCATGCCTAGTGAGAGGTAACTATTGAAAATACAACATTGATTACTTGGAAGACATTGTAACATCTTTTAGTCACCAAATATGCCTTTCTTTTCATACTTATATCTGAGATATAGGGTTAATTATTGCTGTTTGAAAAAAACATTGTTATAAATTATCCCATTGGGCCACTTGTTACATTATATTTTCTAAATAGCCCTTAAAATCATAATGTAAGTTTTATTCCTGTCTCTTGATACCAGAATCATAATGGGGTTCTACTCTATCATGAGATCCTTAGAGAAATGTAAAAATAAATGAAAATATTACAGATCTTTCTTTCCCTAGAAACAAAGTATTTTGTCTAATTTATCCATAAGGGCTATATCCTGTTTGAATGAATCACTAGGGTTCCATTTATTGTGTCAAAACATTAATCCACTAAATGGTGCCTGAAGGTTAATGCAGCCTCTGGAAATGACTGGCCTATTCTCAGAGGCCTTAGAGAACAGGGTTCTCCAAGTTGGACATGGGATATTGCCCGTTCCCATTCATCAGAGAGCTGTGTAAAGTCTGTGAGGTGGATAGCCAGCTCTTGCTGTAAATGATGCCTTCTTGGATCTGAGTATAGGGGTTTCCTTATTTTCTAGGAGGAGGAAATATCTATATGACTTCGAATGTTGTCTTTTAAGACACTGAAACTTTGTTAAATGGTACTTATTGGGGACAGAATTCTGGCCATTGTAATGTGATGCTGGTTTTATATGCTTGAATTCTTTACCTTCGCTAAATCCCCAGACAGGAGTGAAGGGACTCAAAAGCCTAATCACATTCTAATGTCCATAGGTGATGCAGTTAAGTACCAATAAAGTGATATGCATAGAATGTTAGAGTTGGAAATGACATAATAGTACAATCTTTTCCCCAGCTCTATTTAAAAATAAGGAACCTGAGGCCCCAAGAGGTGGGAAGAGGTAGGGGGTTGATGATAATGAACGATGCCATTTGCTGAGCACCACACCATAGTAGCTGCACCAAGCACTATGCTGAGTGCTCTGTGTACATGACCTAACTGAATACCCACCATGGCTCTGTGGTATATGAATTACAACTTCTATTTTCTGGATGAAATTGAAGCCTTGAAAATTTATTGAATAAATCACCAAAGGTTATAAAGCTGGTAATTATTCTAGCATGCTTGCTCCATTGACTGATAATAGAGACTTTCAGTCCATTGGCTCCATTGCTTTTTTACGCTCCATCATGTACCTACCTCTATCCTCACTTGTAATATTCTAGGCTTGCTGCTTTTTCTTCTTCCCTCATAAATCACTCTTACAAAGCTCAAGCTCTTACTCCTGCTCTTCTTCCCTACATTGTGTTCACCTGAGAAAAGCCAAGCCAGGTCACAGCTAACATTCTGCCTGCCCTACACCTGTACGTGAGTAAACCTTCCATCATCCTACACACCCAGTTCACCAACTCTACTGCCTTTCTCCAGTGTTTAGAATTTGTTCTCTCTCTGTTTCTCCACTATCACCATCCAAGTCCAAGCCACCATCATCTCTTGCCTAAACTGTGGCAGTAGCCTTTAAGCAACCCCCCTACTTCCACCCTGCTCCCTACTCTATTCTTTCAACAGCAGCCAGATCAATCTATTAAGCAGTGCTTCAACTCATGACACCTATGTGCTTCTAACCCTGTAGGAGTTTGCCACTGACTGTAGAATAAAACTGAAGGCCCACCATATTCAATCCCCATCTGCTTTTTGACCTCATCTCAAATCATTCTGTGTTGCTCACTATGCCTTAGCTCAATGGGGCTAAGGCGCTCTCTTTGTTCCTTGGACACTGAGCTTGCTCTGCCTCAAGGCCTTTGCAACTGCTATTTCCTCTACCTAATAGCTTCTTTTTTTAACATTTTTTATGGATGCATTATAGCCTCACACCATAACCTAACTGTTCTTTTGCCAGACCATCTCATACCCGATCTTTCCTGTCCTTCAAGTTTTAGTAGCTCATATTTACCTCCTATGAGAAACTTTCCCTGGATACTCAGTGGAAGGGGCTTTTGGGAAAGGATTTTTATTTTTACTTTTTAATATATTTTTATTGATACATTATAATTTACATCATGATGAGGTTCAGAGTGATAGAAACATACTTACACATAGCACTTGGCGTGTTTCCCTTCAAACCCTACCCTATTCCTTTCCCTCTGCCTACACGTTAGTGAAATTGGTAATGATAACTTTATATATGTACATAGCATTACTTGAACTGTTACCTTCATCAAGCCTCCTTTTCTCTCTCCCCACCTCCTTCCCAACATCCCCTTTCCACTATTCTACTGGTCCCTCTCCTCATTTATTGGAAGTCTTTTGTTTCCCAATTTCTCTCTAGCTTCTACTTATGAGAGAAAACTTTCTGAAACTGTCTAATCTCAGCATAATATTCTCTTGATCCATCCATTTTTCTGTAAATGACATGATTTTGTTCTTTATGGCTGAATAAAATTCCATTGTGTGTATATACCACTCTTTTGTAATCCATTCATCTGTTGACAGACACTTAGGCAGATTTTATAATTGGGCTATTTTGAATTGTGCTGCTATGCACACGAATATGCACGTATCGCTATAGTATTCTAACTTCAATTCCTTTGGTAGGGCTTTTCACCTAGTAAAGAGGTCAAAGAAGTCTTCAACGTGACACAGCTAGCTACTGATTGAACTGAGGCCAGAAGAAGTTTCTTCATGCCTACTCTCATATTCTTTCCATTTCCCAATCCTATCTTCAAAGATTACACACGCGTGCGCGCGTGCATGTGTATATATATTTTTAAAATTTACAGCTTTGGAGCCTGGTTCAAACTTTTCAGATTATCACTTTGAGCAGAAGTTATAAAATTCCAATGGCACCAAGAGCAGAATTTCCTCCTGGGACTCCTCACTTTACATCCTCTGCAGCTGGCTGATTCCAGGAGCCGACCTGAGGCTTCCTCTCAGCTGACTCCCCACTCTACTGGCAGGCTGGCAGCTTCAGGGCCAGCTGTACAAACAGGCATAAACACTTGCCTGATGCTGTGCGGAGGAGAAACAAACTTCACGCCCCACTGATGTGTCTGCATTCTTTATCTTCACAGAGTCAACTCTATGTCATAATGACCAATTGTGTGCTTGATGTTTTTTGTAGACATAATCAAAAGTAAGTGCTGCCTTTTATTGAAGGTCTGCTCTGTGCTGGGTGATTTTACATATATTATCTCTAAGGTTCAGGGAAGTGGAAAAACATATTTAAGTTCCTGCCTGAGTGATATCAGAGCCTGTGTTCTTTCTAGAACATTGTGTTGCCTTTCAAATAATATATGTACCTGAGGAGCTGCCCTTTAGGTGTAATTTGCAATAGTGGTTTCCACATCTTTGTTCCACTCTTTCCTCAATCTTAGCATACCTGACAGAATCAACCCAAGGCTTCTACCTATTTCTTAGTTGGTATGTGAACCTTGCAAACAAATGTATTGATATGGCCCATCCAAAAGTGGTTGAGAAGAAAGGCAGTAGGTTTTTATTTTAGCAGAGAAATAAACTTTATTCATAATGAGGAGGGAGAAGAGAATGGGGGAGAAATTTTGAGGATCTCTCTATGAGTCACTCAGGTCGCATCATATAAAAGGTCACTTCTACTTAACTTAGCACTCCTTTTCATCAGATATATCTGCAACCTTGTCTGAGTCCTATTGAATCCAGCTGCAACTAATCCTGATTCTCGTGAAAGTAACCAGCCCATGTGAGGATTTGCTCTGATCTTAGTTTCATTGACACAGATTCTTTTTTTTTTTTTTTTATTGTAGTAATTCGTGCATTGTAAGTGTACATCTTTGTTAGGTACAAATTGTTAACAACATATTTGCACACAATTCTCATTTGACCCTTTCCCCAATTCCCACCCTGTTCCCTCCCTCTCCCTCCCCCTCAGGTTCAGTTCAGTGAGTGACCTTGATATGATTGTGTAAGTACATCATGTGCCTTAGGGTGTCCCCCTGCCCCGTCCATCCCCTACGATTAAATCAACTTCTTTGCTTAGCGAGGGTCTCTCCTTTTCATCTGGAGACCCTCCTATGCCCCATCTTCTCCCTAGCATCTGCATATTAGGGAGAACATATGCTTCTTTACTCTTTGTGACTGGCTAATCTCACTTAGCATAATGTTTTCCAGTTGCATCCATTTCCCTGTAAAGAACATGATTTTGTTCTTCTTTATGGCTGAGTAAAATTCCATTGATTAACACAGATTCTAACTAGTAGAAGTAGCCATTTAAACCTAGTATCAGAAAACAGTTTTGGTAGTATCTAGTGACTGTTAAACATCTGAAAAAACATTCCTCTCTTATGACCTCTCAACTCCTTTTTAGTAAAACAATGTTATTTAACAAATAGGTAGGAAGAGTCATGATGATTTTTTTTCTTTCCTGACTACACAACGAAGATGATCATGCTTCTGAATGGTTGCTTTCTGTGTCTTTCGGGCAGTAATCATCACTCATTATCATTCTCTTGGCATAGATTTTACTTGCTGGGGAAGCTATTCAGGAGCTCCCACGCCCTGCACAGTGACCCAGATAGGTAAGGGAATATCAACACTGCTGCAGTGCACATTACCAGAACAGCAGTCTAGCAGCATTGATTGGTAGGAAAGGAAGGGTGATATTTTAAAATTCTATTCCAGATATCATCATACTTTCATTTTAAAATGTTTTAACCCTTTTTACACACAAAAAAGTATAGAAATTCCTAGTCAACTCTACAAAGTCCATAATAGTTTCATTCATGCTTTATAATTATGTTTGAAGAAAAAAGTTAATTATAAGCACAGACTATAGAATGTAGAGATGAGTGTTGTGCTCCTAACTGGGAAAACACAATTTCTCAAACCTCTCTGCATGCTTGTAATCAATTTCCCTAAAAAAAAAAGTTTCCATGAGGCGCATAGGAGAGATTAGAGCGTTTCCTCCTTTATCTGCAGCTCTTCTCTGTCCTTTCCCAAGAATGAAATATAGACATGGACTGTGTGAGGAATGGACAGGGCATTAAATAAATAACACAGACATTTTTAAGGCAGGACATTAAATAAATAGTCCTGATAATTTTTTAATGGTATATTTTTGAAACTTGGACTTTCAAAGGATATCAACAGCTTTGAAAGATAGACAAGTTGCTAGCAAGTCCTATTGTAAAGAGTTCATCTGCTCTGATTCAAACTCAATTGGACCAACCTGAAGTTTCTTCATAGCTTCCCACAATTCAACCCCCAACCAATGACAGGATCTTAAATTAAAAATATGTTTTCCAAGTCCAGATTTCTGTCATACCTGTGAGTATGAGTAGTTATGTAGTAGTTATACAGAATTTGTAAGAATTTTCATGAAAATCTCATATTTTTCTGTTTCTTAGAAGTTTAGGTCTCAATGATCTAAAAAATATGGAAATCATATGTCACATGTTAGAGCTTAAATATTTCCACATGGATCTTGGTCATTTAGGAAACTATTTTCCTAGCATTTATGATGCCTCATTGCCATTTTGAGCAGAACTCCATAGGGTCTAGAGCACTGCTATTTTTCTAGAAAATCAGACATTCCCCTGGAGAATACACAGTAAGCATATTGGAGTAGAGAGGTTGGCAACATAGCTGGGGGTTGAAAGCTATGGCACTGGACACACTACAGCATCACAGTTTAGGAATGAGTGATCTTACTTGTTTTAAAGAAGTACTTGGGAGAAGTCTTTTACTGAATAAGGTATCCAGCAGTTCTTCCAAGCATAGCATTGTTTTCTCTGATCTTTACATTTAGCTGCTTACCTACGTGTGTTTCTTGAGCCTAAGTGATTATCAACTCTGAAATTCTCTGTTGCAATTTGTGAACTAAGGAAATGGCTCTGGACATAGTAGTTTGACTTGTCTTTGGCAGGTCTTATGGTATTCCAGAAAGTGACAGGAGAGAAAGGAAGGATGAGAGTTGGAGAGAATTGCCTAAAAGCAAAGAATCCAAGTTCTTTGTAGTGATGCCCAGGCCCTGGGTAATTAGAAGAACTTTTTCCGCTTGCAAACCCAGAACTTTAGGGATTCCTTAGATTATAGTTATACTAGTTATAAGTTTGAAGACTGGCTAAAGGTTGATAATGACATAACTATAAAAATAAACCTTTTGTTGAAAAACACAATCTTTTCCAGTTCCTGAAATCTTTTGGTAGAAACTGAGAAGTATTTTTTCTCATTATTTTCTGTCTTTTCCTTTAATAAACACAGTAAATGAACTGAGATCTGAATATATATGGTGTCAAATATGATTGCAAGGACAAGTAACCCAAGTTTTCATCCAGATAAGGAAATAAAATAACTGTATCCTGCCCTTTTGACAGCATGCAAGAGTCTAAAGCTCTTCTTGTTGGGTGGTCATCGTGAGTCAGTAGCAGGATCAGAGAACCCTACTGATGGACTTGAAGATGCGGCATGATGACTCTGTTTGAGGTCTTTGCAGTTTGGGGTTACTTGATGAGCAATTCCTTGACATTTATTTCCATTCCCTAATTTATAAATAGCATGACAATATTGTTTAAATAAAGTTAAATGATACAATGCATGAAAAACTTGCTTAAGTGCCACATAAGTATTCAATAAATAGTGGTTGTTATTACGGTTTGTAATTATTAAACTTACATTTTTTTTGAGAGTGCAAGATGCCCTTTTTTTGCACCTGAATTTCAAACCTGTGCTAGAAATAATTATGGCAGCAGTGCTTTTACCTCCTCAGAGGGAGGTGCTATTTATTCATGTGTACTTTTACTAATATGGGACAATTTTCTTGAAGGTCAATCTAAATGATTAATAATTAGAACTAAGGGTATATTAAAAGCAGTGCAAATGGAGCACTATGTTAAGCCACAGTAGATACTTAAGATTTTAATTCAGTTGAAAGATAAATAGATGGGGAAAGCTGCTCTCTTTAAATCCTATAATTAATTGGATTAATGGCCATTTGTAGCTAATACCCTTTGGATTTGCAAAAGGTCATTATTCTGTAGTTTTTTAGTTGTCTTATAAATTAAAATATTTTTAAATAATATTAAAAACTACAGGGTTTGGGTTGGGAATGTAGTTCAGTGGTGGAACACTTGCCTACTATATATGAGATCTTGGGTTAAAACAAAAACAAAAAACAGCAAAAGAAAAACTAAACCAAATTCTGCAGGGTTGAGCTAGTGTATAGGGTAAGACCCAGCCTTTGCTGGGTTAACTATGTCCTGAGCATGTAATTGGCCATGGGTAGCCAGGCCTTTCCCTTGACCATTTAAATTTTTTCTCTTTGTATTTCCTATGTTCAGGGCCCTCCACCTCACCCCTGAAATTAAAAAGGCTCTTATTGTATAGCTCTACTGAGATAAGCACACACTAAAACCTCTGACCATTCTTATCCTCATCCAAGCCCCAAATTATTTATCCAGTGTCTAATTTCTTCAGGGCTTTACTCCTATGATAACTGATAGAGTAAGGTATAATATGAACTAGTTCATAAGAACTTTACACATTTAACTCCCTAGTACTATTTTCATCTGTACATATATCATTTATTTATTTATTTGTTTTATTTTATTTATTTATGTACCAGGGATTGAACCTAGGAACATTCTACCTCCAAGGCACACCCGAGCCCTTTTTATTTTTTATTTTTGTGTGTGTGTGTGTGTAAGGGGGTTGAACCCAGGAGTGTTCTACCACTGAGATATATCCCCAACTCTATTTTAGTTTTTATTTTGAAACAGGGTTTCACAAAGTTGCTGATGGCCTTGTTAAGTTGCTGAGGTTAGCCTTGAACTTGCGCTCCTCCTGTTTCAGCCTCCCAAGTACTGGGATTACAGACTTGTGCCACCATACCCAGCCGTTTTATTTTGAAACAGTCTCACTAAATTGCTGAGGGTCCTGTTGCTGAGGCTGGCCTTAAACCTGTGATCCTCCTGTCTCAGCCACCCAAGTACTGGGATGGGAGACCTGTACTACCACTCCCTGCTATCACTAATGCATTTATACAATTTTGGGTTTTGTTCACCTTGTATTTTTTAATAAATTGTTTTATTTTGAAATAATATTAGATTTATCAAAAAGTTGTCAAAATAGTAAACAAAATTTCTTTTTTTAAAAATATGCTATAGATCTTAATGAGTTTTTTTTAATTTTTAATTTTTTTATTTTTCAGCAAGGATTTTTATACATTTCTTGAGTACAACAGGGTTATAGACATTTATGACATATCAATTATTGTCAGATCACAAATAACACCACTTCTTTGTAGTAAACAAATTTTCTATATACTCCTTTGCAGGCTTACCAAAATGTTAACATCTAATACAGTAGTTTTAACACTAGAAAATTAAGTGTGATATATTAATTAACATAAAAACCCTATTAAAGTTTCATCAGTTGTCCCACGTATACTTTTTTTTGTGGTAAAGGATCCAAATAAGGTATTTTTAGTGTCTTACCAATTGGAACATTTTCTTAGACTTTCTTGGGTATTCATGATTTTGACACTTTTTGAAAATTCTGCCTATTGTTTAGTGGAGTGTCTCTCAATTTGGCGGCCTTTTCTAATATTTCCTCATGATTAAATTCATGCTATTTTTAGGCAGAGCCTATCTAAAGTAAGCAGGTAGTTACTTGGATAGTTTCCTTCCTGGAGGTATTTACTGGGTTTTTTTGTTTGTTTGTTTTGTTTTGTTTTGGTACTGGGGATTGAACTCTGCCCCATTTTTTATTCTTTATTTTGAAACAGGGTCTCACTAAGTTGTGGAGTGCCGCACTAGGTAGCTGAGGCTGGCCACGAACCCAGATCCTCCGGTCTCAGCCTCCCCAATGCTGGGATTACAAGCGTGTGCCACCACGCCCGGCCATTCATTCCTTTTATATTTACCAGTTAGAATTATACTACAAAGAAGAGTTATCCTTTTATTTATGTATTAAATTATTTGCTCATATTGGTATAGACTAATGGATATTCTATTGACTATGATCCATTACTAGTACTTTCTTGAATAAGTAATTAAGCTTTCTCAAGAGAGCTTCATACTTCAAACATGCCTCTGTTTTTAAACCTTTTTGCATTCACTTTCTTACTTTGTGACACCACAAGGTATTCCCAAGATTATCTTGTAATATTCCTGCTCCAGCTTTGAAATTGTAATTTTTTTCCAAAGGGTTCCTTCTATTGGACAATGATGTTTAGAAGTCAAAATATGGCTGTTATTACTTTGAGACCTTCCTAGAGGGCAAATTATGCACATATGTACATACATATGTATATATGTATACAAATAACATTTGTTTATATATATATGTATTACTATAAACTTTTTTGTGTGTGTTACCTTTGGTCTGTATTCAACATTATAGGACCTTCTCCACCCTTATTTGCAATTCTTGTCTCTGTGAGAAATATTGTTTTCATTATCCAAAATACATTTTTATTTGTTCAATCTTAAGATGCATAAATGTAGTTTTAGAATTACTAATCTATACATTGAGAAAATTAGATTCACTAAAGATAGTATGAGACATGTTTATTTTTTCTTTAGCTTGCATGTATAGAAAACTACTATTTTCCAGTTACTTAGGTTAGTTCTTTTCTTTATCAACTGCTTTGTGTGGCTGTTATTCATCAGTAATACATTTAAGTTAACTCTGAATTCTACTTTTAGGTCCTCCAAGTCCTGGTTAATTTTATTGGTTATTTTTGGCTATGCAAAACATTACCATGGCACCAAAAATCATAAATAAACAGGAAAGATATAATACCTATTCCTTTTTTGGGGAGATACTGGGGATTGAACCCAGGGGACTTCTATCTCCAAGCTACACCTCAGCCCTAAGTACTTGGATTACAGGCATGTTCCATCACACCTGGCTTACCATGTCAATCTCAATATGCCTTCTTAATACCCCATTCTCACCTCTTCACCCTTACTCATTTCTAATTTGTGCTTCCTATGCTTTTTTTCTTATACTGTTTTATTTTCTCTCATTTTTTAGTAATAATAGCACACTATAGGTAATATTTTATACTTTGTCCAGAAATCACTATCAGTTCATAGCAATTTTCCTTATATTTCTTTATGCAATTACATGGTACTCCATTGTACAGATGTAATATAGTTTATTCAAACACTCTCTTGCAATGGGTAAATGCATACCCAGCTTTGTAACGTATTTCCAAATTCCCCATATAGAAGATTTGTCCTAGTTTGTAGAATGTATATTTCTTCTAGCATGTGCTGTCATTTTTTAAGAGTTTCTTCAATCCTATGGTGCAAAATGGTAATGCAGCATTGCTAATATGCATTTCTTTAGTTATAAGTGAGTAAACATCTTTACATTTGTTTAAGGTCCAATTGTGTATTTCTTGGTGATTTTCTATTCATATCTTTTATCATTTTTCCCTTGGGTTTTGGTTTTTTGTCCCTCAGGATATTTTTGCAGTTCTGGGGATTGAACCCATGAATTTGCACATGCTAAGCAAGGGCTCTAACACTGAGCTACACCAGTAGCCCCTGTCCCTTAGTTTTTAGAGTTCTTATATCTTGGGGAATTTAGATTTTTACTTGGGGTACCTGTTACAAATATTTTCTCCCAGTTTTTCAATGACGTTTTTGTTTATGATGTTAGCAGCGTAATTTTTTTTTTTTTCAGTACTGGGGATGAACTCAGGGGCATTCTACCTCTGAGCTATATCCCCGCCCTATTTTTTATTCTTCATTTTGAAACAGGGTCTCACTAAGTTGCAGAGTACCTCACTAGGCAGCTAAGGCTGGCCTTGAACCTGTATCCTCCCGTCTCAGCCTCCTAAATGCTGGGATTACAAGTGTGCGCCACCATGTCCAGCTTGTTTGTGGTATAATTTTAAAGAATTTTTATGTGGTAGAATTTATTAATATCTCTTTTCCTGCCCCTGAATTTTTAGTCATATTTATAAAGCCATTTCTTACACTGAGATTAAAAAAGAAATTCGCCCAATTTTCTAATACTGTATGATTTCCACTTCTCCACACCCTTGCCAGCACTTGTTGTTGTTTGTGTTCTTGATGATTGCCATTCTAATTGGAGTTAGGTGAAATCTCAAGGTAGTTTTGATTTGCATCTCTCTTATTGCTAATGATGTAGAACATTTCCTCATACATTCATTGGCCATTTGTATTTCTTCTTTTGTGAAGTATCTAGATCCTTTGCCCATTTTTTGGTTGGTTTACTTATTTTCTTAGCTATGAGTTCCTTGAGTTCTCTGTATATCCTAGATATTAGTCCTCTATCAGAGAAATCGCTGGCAAAAATTTTGTCCCACTCTGTGGGCTCTCTGTTGAGGTTCTTGATCGTTGTTTCCTTTGCTGCCCAGAAGCTCTTCAGTTTAATGCAATCCCATGTATTGATCTTCCTTTGAGTTGCTTGTGCCTTTGGGGTCTTGTTGAGAAAGTTTTTACCTGTGCCTATGTGGTCAAGTGTTGGTTCTATGCCCTCTTCAAGTAGCTGCAAGGACTCTGGTCTGATTTACAGGTCTTTGATCCACCTTGAGTTGACTCTTGTGCAGGGTGATAAAGTGGGGTTTATTTCCATTTTCCTGCATATGGTTAACCAGTTTTGTCAACACCATTTGTTGAGGAGGCTAACTTTTTTCCAGTGTATGTTTTTGGCTCCTTTGTCAAAAACCAATGGACTGTAAGTGTGTGGGTTTGTTTCTGAGCTTCTATTTTGCTCCATTGGTCTATGTGTCTGTTTTTGTGCCAATACCATGCTGTTTTTATTACTGTGGCTTTGTAGTATAGTTTGAAGTCAGGTATTATGATGCCTCCTGCATGGTTCCTGTTCCTAAGAACTACTCTGGCTATTCTGGGCTTTTTGTTGTTCCAAATGAATTTAAGGACTGATTTTTCTAATTCAGGGGACTACAGATTAGTGCAACCACTTTGGAAAACAGTATGTAGGATCCTCAGATGGATGGGCATGAACCTACCATATGATCCAGCAATACTACTTCTGGGTATCTACCCAAAAGAATGGAAACCAAACTATCAGACCGATGCATGTGTATCTATGTTTATATCCACACAATTCACAATTGCCAAACTATGGAACCAGCCAAGATGTCAATCAACAGATGAATGGATTACAAAGTTATGGGATATGTACACAATGTAATTTTGCTCAGCCATAAAGAAGAACAAAATCATGTTATTTGCAGGGAAATGGATGCAACTGGAAAACATTATGCTAAGTGAGATTAGTCAGTCACAAAAAGTAAAAAATCATATGCTCTCCCTAATATACGGAAGCTAGGGGGAAAGTGGGACATAAGAGGGGCTCCAGGCAAAGAAGGAGAAACCTTAGATGAGCAAAGAAGGTGACTTATCAAGGTGATGGGGGGAGGGAAATACCCTAATGCACATGATGTACTTTCACAAACATATCAAAGTCAATCACTTAACTGAACCTGAGAAGGAGGGAGGGCAAGGGAATGGGGCAGGAATTGGGGAAGGGTTAAATGAGAAATGTGTGCATATATGCCTTTATTAGCTTGTACCTAACAAAGATGTATGATTACAATGCACCATTAAAAAATACTATATGATTTCATTTGTTACTTAAGATTCCTGATCTATTTGGAATTTATTCTTGGGTATAGATTGAAGTATTGTTTTGTTTTTACTTTTGCTAAATGGAGATTAGTTGTTAAAAAGTTGATCTTTGCTCCAGGAATTTGGATGCATCTTTAGTACATACTAAATTTTCATAAGGATTTAGATCTATTTCTGTTGTTTTCTTTGGGTCCCTTTGTTCGTGTGCCATTACCACAATGTTTAAGTCAAGGAGAATTTATAGTATAGGATGCTTTAGGTAGGACTAGTTCCCTCTCACAATTTTTCACTGCTTTCTTTAGTATTCTTGTGTGTTTGTTTTCCATATGAAATTTACTATCAACTTGTCTAGCTCCATAAAAGAGCTATGTCGGCATTTTGTTGACATCTTTGTAAATTTATACAACTTGGAGAGAGCTGACATCTTTATAATGTTGAGTCATTCTACCCAAGAACAGGGGAGGTCTTTCTATTTGTTCAAGTCTACTTTTGTGTCTGTCAGGAGAGTGCACCTCATATTTTAGTCCAAAGAAGAGACTGATGATGAAAAGGTTCAGGCGTAAGGTATCACTGCGCACCACCTTCATAGATGACATGTTGGTGATTGAATCCTCCTTGTTATCCATTCAACTAACACTTAAAGAACATTTATTTACTTACCAGATGGTAGACTCTGTGCTAGCTCCTGGTCCCTGTCCAGGAGCTGCTCACAATCTAGTCAGGTGGACAGGTTATTAAATTGACAAGACCAATTAATTATTCTTTCATGTTAGGAAGAGCATGGTCTTTTCACCGAGGAAGAGAACTAGGTTCAGGGTCTGTGAGACATAAAGGAGGATGTTGAAATTGGTTGTATGAAATCTAGCTAACAATGTGTTTATTTGTGTCATTTATGCATTCAGTACCTTTTGCCTACAACTGAGTTTTATGAAAGATAATTTAAAAGTCTAATTGTAAAGTGTTAAAACCCTTCTTGTTCATGCATGTGTATCTGGTGAGACATCAAGTGGAATGTTATAATTAGTTGACTTCAGCAGCAGCTGGTACTCAGCAAGCTTCTCTTCTCAAATCACTTTCCTTTCCCATGGCCATTAATAATTTGGCTAAAAAGGAAGCAAATCCTTAAAGTCCTTATTGCCCTTCCCCAATTTTTGTACCAGTTCTTGCAATTTAATTGTGTCTGGGGGGGGAGATGTGTTGGATATTTATTTATTTATTGTACTAGGGATTGAACCCAGGGGCATTCTGCACCCCTATTACACCCCTATTACTATTTTATTTTATACTTTTAAACAGGGTCTCACTAAATTGCTGAGGCTGGCCTTAAATCTGCGATCCTTCTAAGTACTGAGATTTTAGGCATGTACCACAATGTCTGGTTTATCATATACTTTTAGCAAAATATAGTTGCTGCCTAAATTGAGTTAATAATCCCTTTAAAAGTTTTTATTGTGACACTTGCAAGTTTAATTTATATCCTATTTTGACCCTGTGGAGAGTCCAGCAGAATCTTAAATAGTGTGTAGTCCAATGAGAAATTAATCCTTTCTGGATTGTCAATATTCCTAGAAAAAGCAATAACTTACATTCTAGTTGTCCTCTGACTGAATATCTAGTATAGAATTTCCAGTCTACATATTCTGGCTAGGAAAGAATTTCAAGTTTCAGAATGGAACTAAGATAATAAGGATGCTAGTGTGGAGATGTGCTTCTGCTGCAGAATTAGAAATAGTGATTGCTGATACTAGGGAAGGAGGATAGGTTACAATAAGGAAATACTTTTCTTTTGCATTCTTTCTCATCTCAGCTTGAAAGTAAAAAAAAAAAAAAAAAAAAAAGAGTTGTTCAGTGTAGCTTTTCAATAAGAAAATAGCTGTTTCTTTGGGGATTCTAAGGATCCAAGGGAGAAAGTAATAAAATGTGTTCTTAGAAGCCTTTCAGAATGAGAAGCAGGTGGCTGTTATTCAAATATAAGCTGAAGTAACCCAGGCAGAACTCGCTTAGAGCAACTACTAGAATCTTTCTAGTAGAATTTTTTCCTTGTGAACTTTATTCCTCCTCTTTTCTGCACAGCATATTCAATTAGAGCTATTCATTCCCAATCCTTCCCCCTCCCTAGTCTCTAACCTCTTTCTCCATCCCCACTTGCAGTCTTCCTTTTATTTTCATTATAAAGTGGCGCCACAGGAGAATTATGTGGTCTGTAAAGCTTTGTGGTTGTCACTATCCTCAAAAAAGTCTTCAAAGATATTCCTTTTGATTCCTACCCCCACTTACCCAAGAACAGTGTTACATCCAAAGAGCACTTAAATGTACCTATCAAATCAATTAGTGTCACATTTTTCCTACATCAAATAGTTGTGTACATTCTAAAATCACAGCTAACATTTATATAATACAAAAATGTAAACAGAAAATTTCAAAAGCAGGAAAGTTAGGTTGCCATACCAAGGAATCATTAAATACTAATGGACATGTTGAGAAATTTAGACTATTGAATGAAATAGAAAAGTTTCTCACTGTTACAATAATTACATAAGTTTCAAATACCTTTGATCTTTGTTCCTTTCCTGTGGGCTCATTTCATTTTGTCAGAGTGTGTGCCAGCAGAAGATGAAGGCAGCCACAGTGGCTTCCACTAGTGACTGCTCCCTCTCCATTCCTGCAACCAAAGGATATAACATTGCCCCACCCTGGCCATAACCCATGCAGACCTCCTCACTAGTCTCCACCATTTTTGCCTCCCAGATGACCCAGCAGAGGTATTATAACCTCATGCAATGCAGTCACATTCACTGATGAATTTTAAGAGTGCATTTCTGCTTCTTAAATCCCATTTTATCCCATTGTCCCAGATGTAGAATATGTGTAAAAATTTAAGTATAGTATATACATTTACATATAGTATATAATGCAATATAATACTGTCATATATGTATGTGTGTGTGTGTGTGAGTGTTTGTATGTGTGTGTTACTGGTGTTGAACCCCAGGGCATTCTATCTCTGAACTACATCTCCAGCCCTATTTTATTTTTTTATTTTTAATCAGAGTCTCACTAAGTTACAGAGGACGGCCTGAAGCCCGTGATCCTCCTGTCTCAGCCCCCTAAGTACTGGGATTACAAGCATGTACCACCATGCCTGGCTTATAATATATTTTATTTTTATACTTTTATTGGTACATTATGTTTTTACATTGTGATGCAGTTCATTGTGATATTGACATACATGCACACAATACTTGATGGGCTTTCCCCCAACTCCTACCCCACCTCCTCCTTCTCCATACAGCATATTGAGATTGGCATTGGTATTCTCACATATGTACGTGATGTCAATGGAAGTGATTCCTTCACTGATTCTCCCTCTACCATGCTCTTCCTGACTCCACTAACGGAAGCTTCTCCTTCATTATCTGAAGTTTTTCTAGTATCCCTACTACTCCCTAGCTACCACATATGAGAGAAAACATATGACCCTTCACTTTCTATAACTGGCTAATCTCACTTATCATGTTCTCCAGGTCCATCCATTTTCCTGAAAATGACATTTTGTTCTTCTTGATTGCTGAGTAGAATTCCATTGTGTGTATATCACATAATTTTGTAATCCATTCATCTGTTGATGGACACCTAGGTTGGTTCCACAATTTGGCTATTGTGAATTGTGCTGCTATAAATATGGATATGCATGTATTACTATAATATTATGATTTCAGTCCCTTTGGAAAGATACCCAGGAGTGGTATAGCTAGAACATATGGTGGCTCCATCCTCAATTTTCTGAGGAACCTCCATGGCAGCTAAAAAACCCAAATAACCCAATTAAGAAATGGGCAATTGAACTAAATAGACACTTTACAAAAGAAGAAATACAAATGACCAATCAACACATGAAAAAATATTCAACATCATTAGTAATCAGTGAGATGCAAATCAAAAGTATACTGAGATTTCATCTAACCCCAATTAGATAGGAATCATCAAGAAGCCAAACAACAATGAATGCCGGTGAGGATGTAAGGAAATAGGAATTCTTCTACACTGTTAGTGGGATTGCAAATTAATATATTGTATTTTTATATGTTATATATTTTATGTATTACATAGTATATTATATATACAACAATATAAATATAATGTGATGAGATTATAATATAATAATATTGATAATATATGTATAGATTATTTTTTCTAATTTATTTTAATGTGTCTGTGTCAATTTCATTGAAATAGTCACAGAATTGAAAACTTGGAGCTCAGTAGGTTAACAGCCTCTCCATACCTGGTGGCTTTTATGTCATTATGCTTTAAATTTGACAGAATGAATCCTTAAAAGGAACATTTCCAGACTGACTTGCCATGCCACTACTCTTTTTTTTCTGAGGTTTCATTTCTGTTATTTATTTATTTATTTATTATTTACTTATTTATGGTACTGGGGACAGAGCCCAGGGGCACTCTACTTCCAAGCTACACCTCCAGCCCTATTGTTTATTCTTCACCTTGAAACAGGGTCTCACCAAGTTGCAGAGGGCCTCACTAAGTAGCTGAGGCTGGCTGCCAACCCATATCCTCCAGTCTCAGCTTCCCAAGTACTAGGATTACAAGCGTGCGCCACCATGCCGGCCTTCATTTCTGTAATTTTAAAATGCCATGTAAAGGAATGAGAAGAATTATTTATAAACTTATTAGATGACATGTTTAAGGTTTGTTTTTTTTTTGTTTGTTTGTTTTTTTTATCCCAGAGATTCAGGATTTCGGTTTTATCATGTTCGACCTAAAAATATAACTACACAGTGGTTTTACCTTCATAGAACTTACTGGTTCATTGTCTTCCATTGGAATGGGAGGTTACTGCACCTTCCATCTTGGAGCAAGCCTCTTTTGTTTTAATGACTGTACTTCAGGACAGACATGCTTCAAACTGGCAGCACTGCTCACATGCCTGACCCAGTTCTGGCTCTGGGAAAGGTAGAGCCGTGAGAAGTCTGGAAGAGAGAGACACTACAGTAAAATGAACCCTTCTGTGCTGTGATGACAACGACTTCAAAAATCTTTCTTTATCCATTCTCACTCCTCTCCTTCTAAGACTTCAATTATATTTTACTGTTTGATATTATTTCATAGTTATGGATATTCTGTTTAATTCTTTTCTTTATGTTTAGATAATCTTTATTGTCTAAGTTCAGTCATCCTTTATTTCTGCAATATCTAATCTAATGTTAATCCCACCCAATTTCCATTCAGTTGTTTCATAGTGTCTTCATTTTTTCATAGAAATCAGGAGAGGAAGCCGTGCATGGTGGCGCACACCTGTATTCCCAGTACTTGGGAGGCTGAGGTGGGAGGATCCGGATTCACAGCCAACCTCAACTACATAGTGAGGCCCTCTGAAACTTAGTGAGACTCTGTTTCAAAATAAAAAATAGGACTGGGGATATAGCTCGAAGGTAGAATGCCTCTGGGTTCCATCCCCAGTACCAAAAAAAAGAAAGAAAGAAATCAGGAGAGGAGGTACTAGGAAGTGAAATTGATCAAATTTCCAGACATTTCTGCATTAAAGAATATCAGAACATTTTTATGTTATTTGTGTTTGCACTGGGAAGGGCTGAATGTAGTCTTAGGTGGCCTTAGAATATAATCACTGTAAAAATGCCCAGGACCATGTAATTATCTTCTACTCCCCAGCTTCTCTTCCATAGCTACGTTCTCAGTGTGGTGAAAGCCCTGTGAATAGATGTGTTGACTGAACTCTTCCAGACTTCCAACTCAGTCATTCAAGGAAGGCCCAGCTATTTCCTGTCACCCCAGAAAGTCTCCCCATCTGTAGCAGCTCACCTGGACCACCTGGTCCAGCTATGGAAGCTGCTACCTTTCCCTGCTTACCTGTGAAGGGCTTATTTTTCTCTGTAATATAATTTATCAAGGCTTCCTTACTGCCACTCTTCTTCACTTGCCCCTTAGAAAAGTATGGTTTTCATCTTGCCTTTTGTATCCTTTTATATCAGAAGCAGAAGTCTAAGCTACTTCTTTAATTCAACATTTATATACTCTGGCAAAGGACACAGGACATTGAGAAATATTTATAAAGTCCCCAGAGATTTGCAGAGTACCAATTGCTTCTGCTACAAGGTAGGAAAAAAATGATGGATTATGGAGCTTGGTGGGAAGATATCATTTATAATTGTATTTTGCAAATGAGGTGATGGAGAGAAATACAGGGAAAGAGCATGAATAAGCATAGGATCATTAAGAACTTGGGATCACAAGATAAGAGAGTATAAAGAAACTTTATGATTATATCACAATATTTGAGATCTAGTAGAAAATCTTAGGTAGTCTGAAGTCCAAACTCCTTATTTTATAGATTTGATATTTATTTGAGGTTCACTTGATGATTAAATAGTTCTGCTGACTTTTCAAGTGGCCTGAGAATCATGTAACTATACATGCTTCATCAGAAGGAAGGTCTTCCAAGCCTGGTGTGGTGGCGCATGCTTGTAATTCCAGTACTTGGGAGGCTGAGACTGGAGGATCTGAGTTCATGGCCAGCCTCAGCTACTTAGTGAGGCCCTCTACAACTTAGTGAGACACTGTTTCAAAATAAAGAATTAAAAATAGGGCTGGGGGTGTAGCTCAGAGGTATAATGCCTCTGAGTTCAATCCCCAGCACCGAAAAAAAAAAAAAAAAGGAAGGTTTTCTTTCTTCATTTCTTATAATCCCAAATATTAGAAAATAAATACTAGGAAGCATCTATATTTTCCTGAGTTTTAAACTTGAAGTCCTTTTTTTTTTTTCTTTTTGGCATGGGGTATTGAAGCCGGGAGCATTCTATTTCTGAGCTATACTCTCAGCCTTTTTTATTTTTATTTGAAACAGGGTCTAGCTAAGTTGCTGGGATCTCCCTAAATTGCTGAGGCTGGCCTAAAACCTGCAATCTTCCTGTCTCAGCCTCCCAAGTACTGAGATTATAGGCATGTACCACCATGCCTGGCTTGAAGGCCCTC
>PVLC010005422.1:0-51926 GCA_004027655.1 Graphiurus murinus
ACCCCAAAAAAAAAAAAAAAAAAGAGCCAAAGGGCTGGGATTATAGCTCAGAGGTAGGCTGCCCCTGGGTCCAAGCCTCAGTACTAACTATAGAAAGAAAGAAAGAGAGATTGTAAATAAAAAGTAACTGGCCAGAAGTGGTAACAAGCAAGAGGAGAATTTGGGGAAAGGATGTGCTTGACTCAATGATGTTCTCCAAAGGTTAAAAAAAAAAAAAGAGGATGGTGAGAAAGGTGGAAACTGGTGGGTGCCTCTTTCAGCCTACCAGCCTGCCGAGCCTGATTTTGAAATCTCAGGCTCTGAGAGGCCTCCATACTGGGACAGGTAGCGACAATGCCACATCTTGTAGTGTGGTCTGCAAAGACACTTGTAAAACACAAGCTTATTCGACATTGCCCTGCGGATCTCTTCTACTGGATTCCTGCCCACCTCACACCAACGAGCCACTGCGCACCCAAGGGAAAGGAAGAGGCAACTCTTAGGCATGAAGGGCTGCCTAGTTATTCCAGGAGTTTTCTCCAGGGGAGAAAAAGTGCTTCCAGACACACTCAACTGGAACTGACTGGGAACCAGCCACTGTGGACTGATCAAAATGAGAAAGATTTGCCTCTAGCTCTGGTGAATTACAACCTTAGCTCTAGGCATTCTAAACACCCAATTGTTTACCTTTAAATCTCTTGCCATTAATTTATTTTTTAGATTGAATAAAATACCCCATTTCCAGCTTGTATTAATTTAAACTCTTGAATGAAGTCTTTATAAGTTTTTTAATGAAAAATTAAAAACGACTCATGGTATAGCATGAAGGAAGCACGGCAGACTGCTTCTAGATCATTCACTAGTGATCACCAGAAACCGTCCCCAAAGGTGTCCAGATCTCCATTTCCTCATCTGTAAAACAGACTATAATGTCTCCAGCTTTCTTTTAGGCTCTGAGAACAGAAATACCTGGGGACAAACAGACCAGATGGCTGAATCTTCCAGGAGCTTGACTGTCACCTGTGGTTTCTGCTCCTTCAAAGGAGTGGGGATTAGCTGCCATTTAAACACAGGAATGCAGCTCTTTGATTATTTCGGTGTCTGTTTTCACAAGCATTGAACCTGAACCCCACAGCCGGTGAGACCTGACCAGGCATCTCCTCTCACTTAAAAGTAGACAGGCCGGGCTGACACCGGACACCACAGAGGTATGGCCCCCACCAGATGCCACTACCATTAAACCCACCTTGTTGCTTATAGGGTGTGTGGCCTTGGTTAACCACAAACCCGCCCGAATGCCTCAGTAGCAGGCCAGCTCAAAGCCAGGGCTTCTTACCCAGTCCCTCAAGGACGGGATTAGAAGAGTTACTTCAGATGTTAAGATGTTGCATTCCTACAGCTCTGGCTGCAACCCAGGGGCACTACAGGTAAGATGGCTGTTCCCCGGCACTTCACTCCTGGAGGAAATTGAAGTCACCGGGTATCTTCCAGTGGCCCTGAGAATGGCAGGCGAAACTAGAGCTTTCTTGGCAATTAACTGAGGCGCTCTGAGCAGGTGACAAAGGAAGAAAGCCTTGGCTGTATTTAAAGGGGCAATTAAAGTTCAGGGAGGAAAGAAAGTGTTGTTATTCTTATTTTTTCACACTCTCCCCTGACCCCAGCCTCCATTCTGCAAATAGCCCAGGATACTATTCACTGCCAGAAGAAGTATATGGATACCTCTCAAAATCTATGAATGATTTACAAGCTGGGTCAATAATTAACTTGCCCAGGAATGTGTACACTATAGGGCTTCTTAACTCTTTAAATCTCAGAAAACATTCTTCCCAGGCTGGTAAGAGAACAAAAACAAATTGCCACATGGATTTGAAAGGCTTCAGGGATGCGGGGTAGGGGGCATAAAATGTTTCCAATCCATTATTTGGCAAAGGAGTAGATGTTTCCCATCTTGGTCAGTGATTATTTTAAGGGTAAAAAGAAACAGAGCTTATGGATTAAAGTACCTGAACCCACAGTTTTGTTTTGTTTTGCGTTTCTATTCTAGCTTCTCCCTGAAGGATCTCATGAATTTGAGGGGGGCCTCCCCTGGATCTGACCATATCTCAGTGGAGATTTTAATCCATGGTAGATCCAGATAGTCCCTAAATGAAACACTAACCACTCCTGGAAGAGAGGGGGGTCAGAGAGTTTGTTTTAGGGCAGCCTCTTTGTGCCTGATTGTGGGAGACACAGTCTCATTGGTCGACTCCAGTTAAGGCTAAAACACCTGTTAGACCTGGCCAAATGAGACTGTGCTCATGTATAGCCTGGGGAAGTTCAAAGAAGAAAGTCTGCCAGGGCTTGCGAAGGCCCCTCAGGTGAGCCTGGGCTTCAGATGACAGGTGAGTAAGAACAAGACACCGCAGGGAGAGACCATAGCTTCCTCCACACTGCCATTTCAGCCACAATCCTCTGCTGAGTCCTATTTCCATGTGGCAAATGTGGGGCTAGGGGCAGGGGGTGCACTAGAGAGAGGAGGCTGGGGCCTGTTATGGGTTATATTGTAGCCCTCAAAATCCATATACTAGCCAGATGTGATCACACACACACCTGTAATCCCAATGCTTGGAAGGCTGAGACAGGAGGATTGCAGGTTCGAAGCCACAGTCTCAGCAACTTTGCAAGACGCTAAGACCTAGTGAGACCCTGTTTCAAAATAAAAAATAAAAAGGGCTGGGGGTGTACCTGAGACATAGAAAGCTCCTGGGTTCAATCCCCAATACAATATATATATACATATATATATTTAGTATATATATATGTATATATACATATATATTTAGTATATATGTATATATACATATATATTTAGTATATATATGTATATATACATATATATATTTAGTATATATGTATATATATATTTAATATATATTTAGTATATATATATATATATATACTAAAACTCTAATCCCTGTACTCAGACTATGACTATACTGGAGAGAGATCCTTTAAAAAGGTGGCTAAGTTAGAATGAGGCCATTAGGGTGAGCCCTAATCCAGTCTGACTGCTGCCCTTCTAAGAAAAGGAAATTTGACCACAGAGAGACACTGGGGATGTGTGAGCTCAGAGAAAAGAGCATCCCAGGACACCGAGGGAGGGCAGCCACCTGTGGGCCCGGGGGAGAGGCATCAGGAGAAGCTGTGCCTGCTTCTTGACACCTTGCTCTTGAATTTCTAGTCTCCAGAGCTGTAAGAAAGTTAATTTCTGTTGTTTAAGCTCCCTGGTTTGTGGTATTTGGGTATGACAATCTGAACAAATTAACACAGTGCGCCTGGCCTTTGAAACCTCCAGTCTTTTGAGGGAGACAGACAACAAATGAAACCATAGAACTGGCATGTTAGTGACAACCACGTAGGGCATTAGGAAGGACGAGGTGCTCCGAGAGCACTGAAGAATACACTGGGCACAGAGCGCACCCCCGAACCCCTAAGACCAGCCTCAGTGGGGAAGAGAGCGGGGGACAGGGCCACCTGAGCCGCACCATGGAATGATGGGAAGTAAGGCTGAAAAGTCGGATTAGCTGATTGCCAGATGCCATGAGATGGGCAGGACTGTTAATGTGCAATTTCAAAGGCGATGCCAAGCTACTGTAGGTTTCTCACTGAAGAAATGGTCCAAGGAGAGGAAAACTTTAAGCAACTTTTTCTGGCACGCATGTGCTAAAGGAGCACAGGCCTCAAGGGCCGGGGAGGAGGGAGGGAGGCTGGACCAAGGCGTGGGAGCCGGGTGGGCAAGGGTGGGGAAGAGCTGCACACAGAGAGCACTTTGGAGAGAGTGGCAGGTCTTAGTGATTGACCGGACATTCCTTTTTAATTATCTTGGCCCTTCAGGGATGCTGCTGACCTACTGGAAAGCCCAGGTGATGTTAGGACAATACTTTACTGATTACAGTAAAGCCCAGGTGTAGTAACTGGTTGCCACAACTTTTTACCCCCAGGGGCAATTGCCATTTTCTTGTCTGTTTCTGTGCAGAGGCTGTGCTGTGCTAAAGATAACCTAATGGCCAAGACAAGCTGACTTCACCCAGTTCCACTAGCCAACCTCCCCTCCTCCCGCTGAAACTGACCCCCTCTGGTTTCAGTTTTGCACTTTGCAAACTCCTCCCCTATAAATAGCACTCCTGCCCTGACCTTCTGCTGGCAGGTGTCTTAACAAAGTTTTGTTCCCCAATCCTCAGCTGGCCTGGTTCTTCTTGGCATATGACATAACAGGTGGACCCGTCTCCAGAGTCAAATGGTTGCCATGGCACCAGCTTGGTGCCGGGGACATGCAGACAGAGCGGCAAGTTCCTCTCCTCTCCTTCCTTCTCCATCCCTGTGGGGTGCACCACTGAGTCCCACACAGCTTCTTGAGTCTGCACAACGAGTAGCATCAGAACACTGGCAGGAAGGCGTTTGATGTCAGCTTTGAGACTCAGGAAGAAAGTCATACCTGGACTATGTCCGTGAAACCACACTGCAGAGCTCTCTCTGAGCATCTTCCAACCTCTGACCACTTTTTCAACTGTTCACAGCTGGGGTGAGAAGGGAGGGTATGCAGGTAAAAGAAATTATCATCAAAGTAACTGAACTTCCCACACTTCCCCCTGAAGGGATGCCAGTGTCTGACTGACAGAAACAGGCCAGTGGCTGCTTAGATCTGCTGGGAAGGAAATGAAAATGTGAAAGCATGGGTTAAAGTTCCCGAGCACCTGCTGGCAGTCAAAGCCCATTGACTTGTACAACCAACCAGAGAGAGAGAGCTGGAGGAAGATCTTGCACTGGCAAGTGCTAGATGGTGCTTGTCACTGCAGCTAAAAAGAGGAGATGCTGCCAGGTTTGGTAGCTTACACCTGTAATCCCAGCCACTCCAGAGGCTGAGACAGGAGGATGATAAGTTCGAGCCCAGCCCGCGCAACTTAGTGATACTCTGTCTCAAAATACAAAATAGAAATGGATGGGAATATAGCTCAGTAGTAAAGCCCCCCTGGGTTCCATCCCCAGTACAGAAAGAAAAAAAAAGGAGATGCCAAGCCCCTGGTCAGGAAGTCATGGTTTCATGAGCCAGACTTCACATCTGCAGCCAGCTTGCAAGACCAGAGCTCACAGAGACACACAGACAGGAAGATACCAGCCCTTCATCTTGCAGTGCTCCACCAGACTCATTTTCCATCCACCATCAGTCAGTAGTTAATTTGGAAATCAGATTAGAGGGCCTGCTTTCTGAGAAATCTTCATTTGAAGCACTAGGCAAAATGCTAATATAATATAAGCACATGTGGAAATAAAACACAGGGTGAGAGAGTTCACAAAAGATCTTGGTGTGGCAGCTGACTCTAAATGCATTATCTGGATACTGGGGATTGAACTCAGGGGCATTCTGCCTCCGAGTTATACCTCCAGCCCTACTTTATTTTTTTTTTTATTTTGAAACAGTGGCTCTCTAAGTTGCTGTGAACCTCACTAGGTTGCTGAAGCTGCCTTTGAACCTGTGATCCTCTTGTCTCAGCATCCCAAGTACTGGGATTACAGGTGTGCACCACTATGCCTGGCTGGAAAAGAGTTTTTATTTTTTATATGCTTTTATTGGTGCATTATAGTCTCACATCATAATGTAAATCATCTTGACAGTGACATACATGCACGTAGCACTTGGTGCTTCTCCCCTCCCCTACCCCACCCCAGAAAAGAATTTCTAAAGAGTTGAACATCTTAGTAAAGTGGAAGCATAGCAGCATATTTTAGTAAATTATTTGTGAATGTCTGGTATAGTTTATTACTTTGACTTTTTAAAAAATCTCTCTTAGAATGAAATAGCTTCAGGATGTTTCATCTTACCTTGAAAGGAAAAGTTGGTAAACTTTATATTGTAATCAAGGTGTGGGCTGAAGACCAGCTACATGGCCACCACCCAGGAGCCTGACAGAATCTCAGACTTCAACCTGGTCCTACTGAGTCAGAATCTGCTTTTGCACAAGATCTGTGGAAGTGTTGCATGCACATTAAAGTTTAAAACGTGCAGCTTTATAGCAAGTTAGGCAAAAAGAAAAGCTGAAAAGGACTGGGTAGCTAGGAGCTGGCTAAGACATATTATAGCCAGCTCAGCACCTGCTTCTACTCACTGGGCAGGAGAACCAGAAGCAGCTCCTGGGCCACAGCAAGTGGCTTAGGCCATAATGAAGGATGCAGAGGCAAGACCTCTACTTCATGACTAAAAGGACAACACAAGTGTCCCTCCCTCCTAGGTGCTGTCATACAGTATCAGCCTTAATCCATACAAGGCCAAACCTGTAGGAATGTAGATTATACAAAGGAAGCCTACACAATGTAAAAGAAGGAAACTATTTATTTTTTTCAATTAACAAAAGGTAATGGGCACTTTCTAAAAATTGTGCTCAGTTATATATGTCACACAAGTAATTTTCCTTTTGCTTACTTTTCCAAAGAGGCCACACCAGTCTATCCAAGATAATTATTTTGCTTTCAGTCTGATTGAGCAGCAACTGTTCATGGTACCCATGACTCTCACCTGTTCAGATCAGTGAGATATCCTAAACCAAGAAAGAGATTTTGAGTAAACAAAGCTGTTCTCTGAGTCCCGGCTATTCTTCTTCCCATGTGACCTTGGGAAAAGCCCTTATTTCCTGAAGTAGAGATAGTAATAGTGAACTGTAAAATGTTGAGTGTTAATTATAATTAAGTTTGCCTCATCAAGTGGAAGCATAGCAGCATAGCTTAGCCTGGCTTGACTACTAATGGCTCTATTATCATCTTTGTGTTACAATTGAGGAAGCTAAAGCTTTGAGTGATCTAGCCCAATGTCATATAGCTAGCAAGTGGCCAGAACACGGACTGGTAGGCACCAGGTCTATCCCTTTCTGGAGCCCAGAAGATGGTTAAACCTGATACCATCACCTTGATGCCCCCCAAGGTCTCTCTCCCTCCCAGTGCCTTCTGCTCTACCCTATAATTGATGCTCCCACCTTTTAAGACAGAATTACAAGTGAACCCAATTCACAAAGGGTATTACTCATCTACAATTTATGTTAGGAGAGTAATCAATGACCACCCTTCTGACTGCAAAAGTCATTACTGATACTCTAAATTGGCCTGTTCAGTCTTTGCTCTCTTTTGTTTCCGAATCATTTCATTTTTCAATCTCCAAAAGATCTAACTCCTCCTGTCAACATGAAAAAATCTCAAAATGAGATGGTAAAACAAACATCCAATTCCCAGACTATAAAATTCCTAACCTTCTTCTCTCTCTCCCCATTCCCCAACTCTCTCCTATTACTCCCCTCCCAGCCCTCTTTTTTCTTTCTTTTTTTTTTTTTTAATGAATACTTTAGACTCCCTCCCAGGCCTGAGAATAAGTATACCCTTAACTTGGGTGAAACAGAGAAGGCTGAAACTGAAAGATTGAATAGATCTGAATTAATACAACTTTCTCTCAAACAAAAGCATTTAAGAGAGTTCAGCAAAGGTTAGGCATGCAGAGAATGCTGCATTTCCTGGTATCTTTGGATTAGCTTTTAAGATAATTAATGGAGATGGGAGTGTTGCTTGAGCAACAACTGCCTTCCTGGAGAGAAGCAGGAAGGACAGAGCTGAGAATCCTGAGCATCCTGTGTGTGTGGTACTGGAGATTGAACCCAGGGCTCTGTAGTTTCTTTTCTGTCAATTAATTCCCGCTCTGGCACCAGTGACATCTGGATTACCCCAAGGTTAGGTGAGATGTGAGCTCCTAGCACTTTGCATGTGTTACTCTTAACTAGATATCATTACCCCTTTTTTGGGAGAAATTTTGCTATCCCCATTTCAGGAGGGGCAATTGCTACAAACACAGTCCTTATAGCAATCCAATATGGTAGCTACCATAATTATTCCCATCTTGCTGATTAGGAAAAGACATCTAGACAGATCTAGTAACTTTCCCAATAGCACACAATAAATACTGGGGTTGGAATTAACCCCAAATCTTCTGACTCCAGAACCAAAGCTATAACAAGATGTTACACGTTTTCTTCTCTCACTTGTTTTACACTTATATTTCCACCATGCAAAGTAGCAGAGAGAAGCAAAAACCATCAGAACAAAAATGTCATCCATGTTCCCAATAACCACTAAGCTTCTTTTGACCATCTGGTTGGCCAAGCAGCGGTCACCAGAAGAAATATTCAACCAACTCTGGTTTCTTTTAACCTTTCCTCAGCATATAAATGCCTTCTGAGTAATGCTTATACTTTAAAAAAAAAATCCCTTCCAACATTACCATATTTCTTAAAAAAAAAATTTGTCTGTGTTATATTTACAATGGACTCTGTTGGTTTTGTAACACATATATAACCACTTATAATTTCCACATCCCACCAGACATTGTAGCACTCTCACCTAGTAAGGCCAAAGTCTCAGTATCTTTTTCCAGTCCATACTTCAGATAGTTACTATCAATCAATCAGAGTTCACTAGGTGAAACCACTTTGGTCTTCCTTGTCGAAATTCTTGGCCGGACACTTTCCCTTGGTCTGTGTTATATGAGCATTTATTACCCAAGTCACAGTTATGAGGCTACACATAGAAAAGTCATCATAACACAAAAATATACACTAAAGAAACTGACCAAGTTCCTATTGTAATCCCTCTCCTGCCCCTCCCCACCCCCGTGTGTGTGTGTGTGTGTGTGTGTGTGTGTGGTACTAGACATTGAACCCAGGGGCATTCTACCTCTGAGCTACACCCCCAGCCTTTTCAATTTTGAAACAGGGTCTTCCTAAGTTGCTGAGGGCCTTGCCAAGTTGCTGAGGCTGACCTCGAACCTGTAATCCCCCTGTCTTAGCCTCCCAAGTACTGGGATTATAGATGTAGTCCCACACCCAGCTTCCCCTCCCCTTTTTATACCAGCCAGAACCCCCAAAGTCATAATCAATTATGTTTTCTATTGACTATTTCCACAGTGTACATGCAAAAGAGATGGCACATCTTGGAAATAAAAACTTTGTGATGTGAGTGAAAGCGTTATTGGTATTCTGCTAAACCAGACACATCAAGCCATTAACAAAGGAGAATCCGGGAAAATTACCCCAGTTAACAATTGAAGGGAACATCCAAGTGTGGCGATGACAGGTGCTTCAAAAGGGAATATTTGAATATCAAAGGACCAAGCTGAAACACTTGGGAAAACTGAAAAGGCCTTGGAATATTTTTGCAAAGAAATGACCTTGTTTATGCATGTACTGTGAAAAGCAAACAGGCAGTGAAGGATTGTATCATACCCCTGAACAAGCTTGCCAGGAAACAATAATGCCAAGAAAAACAATCAAAACTCCAATTGTCAACATTTTGGGTTTGTTCTGAGAATCAGGGCAAGATGTGATTAGAACTTTAGTTCCATAACAGAGAAAATCCAGTTATTTCCATATTTCCATCCGAGTCAAAACTAAAGTTTTATTTTTCAAGATAAAGTCCTCATGGAAGCTTTCCTTGCTGTTCCCTGAGATATGCCACCCCATGTTCAGAAGATATCCCAAAGCAGCCATCTCCCAGAACCATTCACCCCTGAATGATGAGGATCTCCTGGACCTCATTTATTTTGTATAGCCCAGTGGCCAAGTAGGTTATTGGGGCTTGGTTTTACAGGTGAGGAAACTGAGGCCCAGAGGACACTTTAGTGAGTACACAATCCAGTGCCAAGTCTGCCCAGTAGCTGATTCCCGGAGGTCTGATGAAGAAGCAGGGAAGTGAGCCGATCAATCAGTCTGTCGGTGAGTGCCACCTGCCCGTCCACCTGAAAGAGAGGAGGACTCCCGACAACAGCATCCCTGGTACGCCTCCTAGACCCCGTCACTGGATCCTCTGATGGGTCCACCTCTCTATAAGTCTCTTCCTCCAGTTTGTTCCAACTCTCGAGGTCTTCTCAGGGAGCCTGTACTTCCTGCCTCAGATCCCCAGTAAATAAGGCCTTTACTGGCCTGCGCCACTTTCTCCCCTCCCCAGACTGTCACTATCCCTCAGCCCTCTGCTATGACCTGTTCAGTGTTCTGTCCCCGCCCCACCCCCATCTGTTATGTAGTCGATGCCAATTTCTATCCCCATGGTGTCTGCAGCCATAGACGTGGCCTTGCCTTTTGTGGTCTAACCCAGAAAAGCCAAGGGCAGGCAGGAGGCTTGTCAGGCAGGAAGAGGGAAGAGGGGAGCAGGTAGGTCCCAGGCAGACCTTTACTTCTGCTTTGATATGAAATTTGGAATCTAAATTAGTTCAAGGATTTTTCTTTGGGAGAAAGAAAATTTAAGCAGAAGGAAAAAAAAATACTGATCCAACCCCCTTCCTATTTTTCCTATCTTTTTTTTTTTTTTGGTACTAGAGATTGAACCCAGGAGTGCTACCTGTTAGCTATACCCCTAGCCTTTTTGTGTTTTACTTTGAAACAGGGTCTCACTAAATTACTGTGTATTAGCTTCAAGCCTTCGATCCTCCAATCCTCCTGTCTCAGCCTCCCAAGTATTGGGATTACCAGGCAAGTCCAAACCTCTTCAGGGATAAACCAATGAAACTTCACAAAGACAGTTGTGATTTGCTGCAGTCACACAGCAAGTTGGATCCAAGAAATGATCTCAGACCCCAAAGATCTGTGGATTTTACATTTCCTAGGTCTTCTATCTGAACTGAATGTTTCCATATGTCATATACAACTAAATTCCTAAATTTTCTAGAAGTGATAATGAGAATGGTGAGACTTGGTCTAATTAATTTTGTATAGAATTACCTAAAGTGAAACTTCGAGAATTCAAAGAAAGCTATGTGTCCCAATTCCTGACCCCTCACATTTCCGTCCTGGTTCTTCTCAGCATTCAACTTAATACTGCCTATCTGGTTTCCCAAAAGATTAGATATCTCTAGGGAGTTTCTTCCAAAATTGGGAGGGCAAGAAAGCAAAAAGACTGTCTTATAGGTGTGGGCTTCCAGGCAGTATTACTCAATGGTTAAAACTGTGGCCACTGACGTGGACAGAATAATGTGGCTCCCAAATTTACCAGCTGTGTGATCACCAGCAGGTAAGCTGACCTCTCTGAGCCTCAGTTACCTCATCTTTAAGATGGAAATCAGAATAGCTACCTGCAGCATTGTGAGGTTAAGTCAGTGCATGCAAAGTACCCAGAGTAAGAATCAGTCAGAGACAGACTCCCTAGCTCAACTCTCCAGGGTCTCATTCCTCAAAAACTTAGTCCACAACTGTAGAGAAGATCCCTCCTCCCCACTGTAATGCTGCCATCTTGCTGTGGTCACTGCAATGCTGAGGTAGCTAAGAGGCAGAGGAGCCCAGCTGGGCTCCCACTGCACCCACCAGCTACATGTCCTGGTGATGTGCAGTGGCCCAAGCCCTTCTGTTAACCCTGAGGTTGCAGTTCCTGTGCTCTACTTCCTGCTTGGGCTGCCCAGCAGTGCCTCTTAAAAGTATCACACCAGCTGCAGTGGTGCATGCCTGTAATGCCAGTACTTGGGAGGCTGGGACAGGAGAATTGCAGGTTCAAGGCTAATCTTAGCAACTTAACAAGACCCTCAGCAATTTAGACCATGTTTCTAAATAAAAATAAAAAAGGCTGGGGGTATAGCTCAGAGGTATAATGCCCCTGGGTTCAATCCCCAGTGTGAAAGAAAGAAGAAAGGAAAGGCCCCCAATTCCATTTCCAAATAGCCTCAGCTCTAAAGCACCCCCCACAAATCCATCAGCATCCCCTGAGGAGGGGACAGAGGCTCTGGGCCCCAACCTGGGGTAACATGCCTGCCTTCAGGTCAGGAAATGAGGCGCCTGGGTGAAACTGCATTCCAAGGTTGGGATGCTATTCAGCCAAACACAGGCACCACAGCCCAGGTGGGTGAGGCAAAGGGCAGCGCCAGACGATAGCATTTCACTGGGACACAGGCTGTTTTAAAACCAAGGGCACAGGCCTGGCCTCCAGAGCCTGGCCTGGTGCTTGGTTTTGTCACCACTACCAAGCTCTGTTTCATTATATGTAATGGGGTTTGGAAAGTGTGGCCCAAGGACCCCTCGGGGAGATCATGAGGTTTTAATTTCTAATATGATAAATATCAATAAGTATAGGCCATATAATCTAAAGCTCTTTGGAATCAGCAACTGTTTTTAAAGAACTTAAAGGGGCCCTGGGGCCCCGAGGCTGCTCCGAGGAGGCTGGTGTTGCAGGGCTCCCTGCCCTGGGTGAGCAGCGGACCTGGGGCAGGTGAAGTGGTGCCTCTGCTGCTGCAAGCAGCCACCTCTGTGATCCAGATCCCCTTTCCTTCCTCCTCCAGAATGCTCCAAGCCCAGAATGTCTGAGCCTGGGGAAGTGGGGGTGGGCCGCATGCAGGGAACTAGGTGAGGCCCCTGGGGCCTGAGTAGGACAGTGAGTGGGGCCCAGGGAACTGTCTCCTAACAGCTGAGCGAAACATCAAGTGAAGATAGGAGCAGGGGCTGCCCTGAGGTGACACCGGGGGCTCGCCTCCCACATGCAGGGCACTTGTCCCACTTGGTGGCTCAATCCCAGACTCCCCATAAGTTCCTGGCTCTCTAGCGGGTGAGAGTTAAGTGGACTAGTCCTACAGACCGACACACATATGCGCCCAGGCCTCCGGCTTCCCTTGTGGCTAGCTTCCTTCCCTCTCCTCGGGTCTCAAGACTTTTTCTCTTGCAGCTTCCCTGCCATCTAGATCAGCGCCGCCCAACAGAAACAGAATGTGAACTACTTATGTGGTTTAAAATTTTCTAGTAGCCACACCATAAGAAAATGGGTGAAATTCCTTTTTTTTTTTTTTTTTTTTTTTTTTTCAGTACTAGGGATTGAACCCAGGGGCATTCTACCTCTGAGCTATACCCCTAGCCCTATTTTTTATTCTTTACTTTGAAACAAGGTCTCACTAAGTTGCGGAGGGCCTCACTAAGTAGCTGAGGCTGGCTGCAAACCTGGGTTCTCCTGTCTCAGCCTCCCAAGTACTGGGATTACAAGTGTGCACCACCATGCCAGGCTGAAATTCCTTTGAATAACATTTTATTTAACCCTATATGCCCAATGGCCACTTGTTTGGCAATTATCTTTGGTACAGTCACTTTTGCTCCCCCTCCCTGTACCTTCTGAAAGGATTATGTACTCTTTTGCTCTGAATTCTAAATTCTTAAAAGATTTTAACTACTGAATAACTTTTCTTTAGATTTATAGAACCTAGAACATCTGGTCACCTCCAGATAACATAAAAATGTGTAATACCCCTTCTTAATCTTTAGTTATGTAAATCATCTAACACAAAACATGTAAATTGCTGTGAGGTTTTACTTGCAGAAAAGTAAAATGTCTGTTTCAAGAAAATACAGGAACTAGTCAAGGGCAGTGATACATGCCTGTGATCCCAGTTACTCGGGAGGCTAAGGCAGGAGGATGGAAAGCTTGAGGGCAGCCTGAGCATCTTTGCCACACTGTCTCAAAATAAAAAAATTAGAGAGATTGAGATGTAGCTCAGAGGTAGAGCACCTCTAGGTTCAATCCCAGTTCAAAAAAAGAAAAGGGAAAGAGAATGGGAGAGAGAGAAAGAAAAAAGAAGTCAGGAAGGAAGAAAGAGAGTATAGAAACTAGCCCAGGAGGGCAAGGTTGACTGGGATGTTCTGCTCAAAGGGGAAAGAAAAAACATAAGTTTGGGATGACAAAGACCCCATTCAGCAGGTAGTCCACTCGGCATGTCCCACTGCACCTCCTTCCCTCCCTACAGAAGCCGTTTGTACCCTGAGTTCCTCAAGACAGAGCTTTGAGAATGATGGCCCCCTCCACCTGCCAGGGTGCCTGCCCTTGAATGAACCTCATTTCTTCCCATCGACTCTTTGTCTCTTGAATATTGGCTGTCAAGTGGTGAGCAACCCAGACCAGGGTCTAGTAATAAATTCAACATATAATCAATATAAGCAATTAATAATGAGATATTTTACATGATTTTTGTACTAAATCTTTGAAACCTGGTATATATTTTAGACTTTCTATACATCTCAATTTGTATGTAAAAAAAAAAAACTTGATCTGAATATAAATGTTTTAAAATTTATACTTGAAAAAGTAGACTCACATACCCAAGTTGTTCTAAGCATACTCAAAAGTGTTCCAATAGCTGAATCAAGTATTTAAATATCAATTTTAAAATTTAAATATGTTTAGATAAAATCTAAAAGTTAGTTTCTCAGTTGTAGTAGTCACATTTACAGTGCTTTAATAGCCACATGTAGCCAATGACTACATATTGGAAAGTATAGATCTAGAATGTCATATCCCCAAGCCATGCCCATTCTTTTTAATTATCTATATTTTATAATTTAAATAAATATGACTTCAGGCACAGTGATGTATGCCTGTAATCCCAGCACATGGAAGGCTGAGACAGGATCACAGGTTCAAGACTAGCCTCAGCAAATTAGTGAGACTCTCAGCAACCTAGGGAGACCCACTTTCAAAACAAAAAATTGAAATGGCTGGGGAGGTAACTTGGAGATAGAGTGCCCCTGGTTTCAATCCCTAGTACCAAAAAAAATTTTTTTTTAATGTGAGAAAGCAACATATGTTCATTGTTCAAAGTTCAAAAACCAGACATTATAAAAATATAAGAAATAGAACATAATATACCCTATATTCCCACCCCTCGTAGACAACTATTGTCAATAACATGGTACATATTTTCAAATTTCTTTTTTCTATGTATATTCTTACATTCACTGTTATTTTTATAAAAACAGGATAATCCTATTTACTTTCCCTTCAATTAAACACACATCTCATCCAGTGCTAAGAGGGGTGAACAGACTAAGAAGGTTTTGCCCTATGAGACTCACAATCAAATAAGATAGTAAAAACGAAACTAACAAGATGAACAGAAAGCATTTGTAGGAAAATGAAATAAGGAACACTGTAAGTCCACACACAATCCACTTAACCAGGCCCCTGTTGAAGAACTCTTGGCTTTTCCCTACATTTTTTGCTACTTACAAACCCTACTGCATAGCTATGCCCGTGCAGGGGCCCTCTTCCAGAGAGGTGGTATGTATCTACATCTTTCAGTATTCTAGCACATGAAGACATTTAATTAATTTATTCAACCAACTCATTATTGAAAATCACTTAGATGATTTCCAATTTTTTGTGCAACACACACACAGTGCTGTCGTGGACATTCTTGCACATAAATCTCTTATATTAATTCTATACAAAGAAATAGCTAGGTCAAGATGTATTTGAATTTTAAATTTTCATCAATCATGTTGATTTTTCCTCCAAGGAATTTGCACTGACTTACATGTCTCCTAACTGTGTTTAAGAGTGCCTCTTGAAGCCGGGCGTGGTGGCGCACGCTTGTAATCCCAGCATTCGGGAGGCTGAGACCAGAGGATCCGGGTTTACGGCCAGCTTCAGCTACCTAGTGAGGCGCTCCGCAACTTAGTGAGACTCGGTTTCAAAATAAAGAATAAAAAATCGGGCTGGGGGTATAGCTCGGAGGTAGAATGCCCCTGAGTTCAATCCCCAGTACTGCAAAAAAAAAAGAAGAAAGAAAAGAAAAGAAACAAAACATGGCATAAAGAAAATAATGAAATCAGAATTCCCTTGGGGAATTCATTTCCACTTGCAATATCTCCTGTTAATTTAGAGTGCCACACAGCTCTACCACTAAGCTACATCCATCTGAAACTTATTTTGATATAAGGAATAAGTCAGTAGTGTTTTTGGTTTTGTTTTGCTTTGTTTTTCATACCAGCGATGGAACCCAGGGGTGCTCTACCACTGAGCTACATCCCCAGCCCTTTTTATTTATATTTTTTATTTTAAGATAGGGTCTCACTAAGTTTCTAAGGCTGGCCTAGAACTTGAGATCCCCCTACCTCAGCCTCCAAGTAGCTGGGATTATAGACCTGCACCATAGCGCCCAGCAGCAATTGTTAGCCATTTAACCCAACACCATTTACTGAATAATCTTTCCTACCCCATTGACTGGACCAGAAGGTTTTAAGGTTCCTGAAACAATAATAACACGTAAAGTCCAGAACTGCCATGGAGCCTCTTTACAAGGCTTTTTTTTTTTTTTTTTTTTCCTCTCAATTCCCATAGAATCTTTGATGAGATTCTCTGTTCTCTGAGATAACTCTCAAGCCCTGAGGATTCCTTGACTTTGCCCTGAGAGCCTTGGGTCTGGACTCTAGAATGAAGTCTCTCCAGCTGAGCATGATGGCAAATGCCTATAATCCCACTACTTGGGAGGCTGAGACCGGAGAATCACAGGTTCAAAGCCAGCCTCAGCAACTTTGCAAGCCCCTGTTTCAAAAAGAAAAAGAAAAAGAAGGCTGGGGATGTAGGTCAGAGGTAGAATGCCCCAGGTTCAATCCCCAGTACGAACAAAATAAAAAAGAATAAAGTCTCTCTAATGTCACTATTTTCAAAAATCTTTTCAAAAATTTCTCATGAAACTAGCAGCCTCCCACCTTCCTGGGTCCTATCCTTTGACAGAAACAGTCCACTTAATGCATGCCACCTCCACCCTAACATGGTTCTCATTTCAGCCAAGACACCAGACACTGAGTGACACCAGTGGGTGTGGTCCCTGGGGAGCACCGGACCCTTGGAAAAAAGGAAGCACTGAGTCTCTGGTGATAGTAAAAAGAGGACATATCTGAGAAGCCTGAAACAGAAGCTGTGAGGCCAAGCAGAGTGCACAGAATATAGAAAATCCAGGTGACAGCTTTATCACCCTGAAACGACCAAATCAGGAAGTTCTCAGAGCAGTTATTTCACAAGTTTGGGGAATTTAAAGTAAGAACAATTATTGCTTATTTCTTTATGATTTGGATTATTTTCTACATGTCCAGAAGAATGCATTTAATATACAAGGCAAGCTAAAATGAGACACCCAGAACCTGGCTTTGATGAGTTTTAGCTGAGTTCATTTCAACAGTGCACTTGTGCCCATGCAGATGGGATTGTGGAGGAGGAATGGAGATCATTAAATACTGTGAATTTTGAGTTTGGGAACACAAGAAGGTTCCCTTTAAACATACATGTTAAAACTTTACATTCTCAGAGAGGATGGAGAAGTAAAAGAAAAAAAAAAAACCTCAGTGTTCAGAGACGTTGATATAAAAACCCCAGTGGGATATTCTGGTTGTCCAAGAAGCTTCTGGATTCCATTGTTTGTAGATATAATTTGGTCTCAAGACTCTATTGCTATTTATTCATATTATACAGAAAGTTCTGGAAGAACCCATGTCAAATGTCAGCGTGTTTCCTTCTGGGGGGATGGGGCAAAGGGAGAAGCAGGGGAATGGAAAATTTCACTTTTACTTTACCTACTTCTTTTATTTTTTACAACAGGCACTTATTCTCCTCAAATGTTTTTTAAACATTTTTCAAAGACCTCATTGTATCGTTAGATTCCATGAGTGGGGAGGCAGGTTTGGCCAGAATTGATTGTCTCAAATTCTTTACCCTGAGCTTCTGGTCTCTGTTGAAGGCCACATCTTTAGATTTATCTCTCCTGCTCTTCCCCTCTCTTTCTGCAGAGATGCTTGGTAAATAAAGTTCCTTTGCTGAGCTGCCCTTGAGGCTGCAGTGCGAATGGCAGGCTAGGTAGTGTAGAAGTTCTAGTGGCCTGGGCAGAGGGCTCGGGGGTGGATAGTTCCAAGACTAGCCGGTGAGCCCAGAGCTTGAGACAACCACATTTGCAGGGATTCTTCATTTCTGTTTTGGAGCAGACTCTAAAAAATAAAGTATTTTCAAGGCAAAAAAAAAAAAAAACCTCCACCTTGTAGAATGAGGTAGGCCCTTGAGCATTCCCACCAGGCAGGTGAGCCAAAGAAGTTGGATCCCAGCAAGCAAGAACTCAGGGTGAGGGGAGGCAGCTGGGAGGGGAATAGGAGGCATTCAGACTGTACCAAGAGGAGGAAGATCAGGGAGCAGCAGACCTCTTGTTAAGAAATGCACCAACGTGGATGGTTAAGAGAGGTTTAAGAGCTGGGCATGGTGGCGCACGCTTGTAATCCCAGGATTTGGGAGGCTGAGACCGGAGGATCTGGGTTCTCGGCCAGCCTCAGCTACCTAGTGAAGTACTCCGCAACTTAGTGAGACCCTGTTTCAAAATAAAGAATAAAAAATAGAACTGAGGGTGTAACTCGGCAGTAGAATGCCCCTGAGTTCAATCCCCAGTGCTGAAAAAAAAAAAAAAAAGAGAGAGAGGTTTAAGGTAATTCTTTATCTTAAACCTTAAACCTTTTGAGATAACAATAATCTTTACTTTAAAAATAAATCACTGAGCTGGGGGAAAGCCCACCAAGTGCTGTGTGCATGAACCTCCGTATCACTATGATTCACATTATGATGTGAGACTATAATGCACCAAGAAAAGTATAAAAAAAAATCTCTGACTTCAGACCCCATTGACTATGAGCTGTATTTTTGGAGGAGGGCCACTGCCCAGCTAATGGATGTTGTTATTATTCTTAGTGCATTCAATCTCTTTTCAAAATTCTGAGTTAAAATATTCCCTCTTTGCAATTTTGCACTCACTCCAAGGGTGGAAGCAGAAGGGAATAGCTGCAATCCCATATAATTAACCTATACCTTTTTCCTTAACCAGAACCCAAATCAATGAAACACCAGCTTTGATGCTGAATATCTCTGGGTGTTTTCAGCACGTGCATTTTTTTTTTTTTTTTTTTTTTTTTGTGGTACTGGGGATTGAACCCAGGGGCATTCTACCTCCGAGCTACACGTCCAGTCCTATTTTTTTAATTATTTATTTGGAAACAGGGTTTCACTAAGTTGTGGAGTGTTTCACTAGGTAGCTGAGGCTGGCCGTGAACCTGGATCCTCCTGTTCCAGCCTCCCAAATGCTGGAATTACAAGCATGCGCCACCACGCCTGGCTAGCACGTGAGTTTTCATGTACAAACATACACAGGATTGGTTCCCAAGTTAGACTTTCCTATGCTGATACTGCCTTGACAGCCTTACTTCTTGTCTCAGTTTTCTACCTCGTTCCTTTCTACTGCTTCCCCATCTTCAGCCTCAAATCCCAGATCCAAATAGTGAACCTGGGTATTTTAGATAACTCCCTAACTTGATGCCCAATCAATTAGTATCTTCTTTTTTATTTTTTGCATGCTAAAAAGAAATGAACTGTCAACCCATGAAAAGACATGGAAGAAACTTAAATGCATATTACTAAATCTAAGAACCAGTCTGAAAAGGTTATATATTAAATGATTCCAACAATATGACATTCTGGAAAAGGCAAAACTATGGCAACGGTAAGAACATGTCTTTTTTGCAGGAGTTAAGTGGGTGGGATGAAGAGATACTGTACACTACCTACCCCACACACACATAGCCTCCCCCGTTTTCAACATCCTCCACCAGAATGGTATATTTGTTACAAACTATGAACCTACATTGACACATCCTTATTACAACATCACCGAATTTCATAGTTTATGTTAGGGCTCACTCTTGGAGTTGTACATTCTATTCTATTTGGGAAAATGCACAGTGACACTTGTCTACCCCTACAGCATCGTACAGAAGAGTTTCACTGCCCTAAAAATCCTCCGTTTTCCACCTCTTCATCTCTCCATTCTTCCCACCTGCCCCTGATCTTTTTACTATCTCCATAGTTTTGCTTTTTCCAGAATGTCATATCTTTGGAATTATATAATACCTATCCTTTTCAGATTGGCTTCTTAGATTTAGTAAATGCATTTAAGCTTCCTTTGTGTCTTTTCATGGCTTGACAGCTCATTTCTTTTTAGCATGGGATAACATTCTACCGTCTGGATGTACCACAGTTTAGCAACTCATCTACTGATGGACATCGTGTGGTGGCACATGCCTATAATTCTTGTACTTGGGAGGCTGAGACAGGAGGAACACAGGTTTGAGGCCAGTGCACAGTAGCTTAGCAAGACCTTGTTTCAAAATAAAAAGGGGCATGGGTATAGGTCCAAGGTAGAACACCCCTGGGTTCAATTCCCAGTACCATATATACCCAATTTTTTACTCATATAAAAATTATGAGTAAACTGCTATAAATATCTATGTACAGGTTTTTATGGAGACATAAGTTTTCAACTCCTTTGGGTAAATATCAAGGGGTGTAACTGCTGGATCATACAGTAAGAGAATGTGTACTTTAGTAAGAAAGTGCTAGACCATCTTCCAAAATGGCTGCATCATTTGACCTTTGCCCCAGCAATGAACACGAGTTCCTGCTCCTCAACATCCTGGCTGGCATTTGGCATGGTCGGTGTTCTAGGTTGTGGCCATTCTAAGAGGTGTGCAATGGCATCTCATTGTTTCAATCTGCCGTTTCCTAGTGACTTGTAATGTTGAACGTTGTCCCATATATTTATCTGCCACTTACATCTTCTTTGATGAGGTGTCCATTAAGGTCTTAGATCTATTTTTTAATTTATATGTTTTCTTATTCTCAGTTTTAAGAGTTTTTAGTGCACAGAGGACTCCAGTCTTTTGTCAGGTATGTGTTTTGCAAACATTTTCTCCTAGCCAGTGGTTTGTTTTCATTCTTATGTCAATATCTTTCTCAGAGAAGAAATTTTAATTTTAATAAAGTTCAGTTTCTCAATTTTTTCTTCCTTGGTAACCTTTTAAAGACTTAAGTCTTGGGTGTAATGGCACACACTTGTAATCCCAATACTTGGGAGGCTGAAACAGGAGGACCACAGGTTCAAAGCCCGACCCTCAGCAACTTAGTGAGTCCCTGTTTCAAAATAAAAAGATAAAAAGGGCTGAGAATGTAGCTCAGAGGTTGCTGATTTTATTGCCCCTAGTAAAAACAAAAACAAAAACACCTCAAATCTGATGTTACAACACTTTTGCTTCTACAATTGTTCTGAAGCAAAGACTAGAGCAGTAAGCACATGGCCGTTAGCCTCACTGGTGTCATAAAATTGATGACATTAGCCAGGTGTGGTGACACACTTGTAATCCCAGTACTTGGAGGCTTAGACAGGAGGATTGCAGGTTCAAGGACAGTCTCAGCAAGTAGTGAGACTCTCATTAACCTAACAAGACACCATTTCAAAATAAAGATAAAATAGAGTTGGGGGTGAAACTCAAAGGTAGAACGTCCCTGGGTTCAATCCCCAGTACCACAAAAAAAAAAAAAAAAAAAAATTATGACATTGATGATCCTTTTTCCTGGGTTTAGGTGATCTTGAGGTTTTCTAGAAGGTCTCTGATATAACTTAATGGAGTTTTTTTTTTTTTTTTTTTTTTTTTTTTTTTTTTTTTTTTTTTTTTTTTTCGGTACTGGGGATTGAACTCAGAGGCATTCTACCTCCGAGCTATACCCCCAGCCCTATTTTTTATTCTTTATTTTGAAACCGGGTCTCACTAAGTTGCGGAGTGCCTCACTTAGGTAGCTGAGGCTGGCCGTAACTTAATGGAGTTTTTCTGAAAAACACCTACCACTGACTTCTTCCTTTTATAGGAGAAAAGAAAAATGGAAGTGTGCTTTATATTCTGCATTAGCTCCGTGAAAGCCATCCAGAGTCTGTGGACCAGATATCCCGGCTAGGACTCAGCCTTCCCCCCCGCCAAAGACAATGAGAGGAATTTAACCTTAGTGAAAAGTTTGTGCTGAAACCCATTCTGTCCTGCCTAATTCCCACTCCCACTCCCCCTCCTCTCTCCTCTCAGTGGATCAGCTTCCTCCACCAAACATGAAACAATTCAACCATAAACAGACTTGAAAACTAGCCAGGTCTTCAGTCCCCAGCTCAGCACCCTTGTTGTAGATGACCAACCTCATGGTTCATCCATTCACCTAAATAAAGTCAGTAACATCTTATGCTGGATGGACAGACATTAAAGAATGATTTTTTTTTTTTGCCATCTGCTTTTGTGTCTGTCTCAGGAAAGCTGGGCTGATTGAAAAATAAAAGTTAGCAGCTGATAAATATCTTAGATCTGTGCTTTGAAGCTGAGATAATAAGCCCTTTTGAACAAACTACGAAATAAAGGACAAGGGGCAAATTCAAGAGGACTTTTGCGCAGATTCTTTCTTATCGTTTCTTGACATGGTTTTCACATCAGATATTTAACAGCTCATCAATCTGATTATAGTACCATTAGTCCCACTTCTAAACCCAATTAGCCACTCTGGTCTTGTTTCTTACAAAGATTAATTTTAGGTTTTTCTCAATTAGGATTAAATGTCAACCAAAATGTAATACATGGGAAATATTAATAACATTATCATAATAACAACTTATGCTCCCTCCACATTAATGCATATAACACATTTGCCTACAATGTGGGATTTAAACCTTTTTCTTCCTAACCTTAAGAGAAAAACAAAACATGCTGATACTGAATGGGAATGGAACATTCTGTCAAGAGCTTTTTTGCAAATGCTGCTCTAATTTATGCAAAATCAAATTTATCTCCATTGGATTAAGTTTAACCAGTTCAGGTCTATGCAATTGACAAAAGATGGGGTGCTAAACTCCTTCAAGAAACAACTTTGGAAATAACCATTGGATGCTCACACTATTCTATTTGAACAGTCAAATGCCCTTTATGAATTAGCAATGAGATTCGACAGAATTGATATTCCTTGGGAATTATAAGAGATGTTCTATTTTTAACCAGAAGCTAAAAAGTGTGATGCGATCAATGCTTTAAATTAAGTCTGCCTAAGACCTCAAAAGAGTTCTTATCAAAGGAACCAACAAAATCGCAAAGATGAGGAGCAGACAGGAAATCCTGACTAAAATTCTTGATAGACAATAGTTGTCCTGTTGTTCCTCTTTGCTATGAGAGTCTGGTGTCTGATTGCTTAAGAAATGGGAGGGAAAAAAGACAAACAACTTCCACGAGACCAGCCTGAGACTCGAGGAAATCTCCAGTTGCTGGCACTAAAGCTAACCTTAGCATTTATATTCTGAACCAGTTCTGGGAATGAAATCTCAAAGGCAAAGCTTGGCTTTTATCTGCCAGAAGAATGGCTAAAAACATTCTCAGTTTATATTTTGGAAAATAAAATAACAAGAAAAAATAAAGCCATTATAACCTAGGAACCTAGAAATAATAACTGCTAATATTTCCAATATTGTAGGTGTTTTCAACCAATGTTCTTTAGAAAGATAGATGGTTTCTTATGTTTCTGTGTCAGTGTTTGTATATATGTATATGTGTGTGTGTGTGTATTAAACAAAATTTGAATCCTATGTTATAATTTGGGTATGAAGTATCCCACGAAGACTCATGTATTGAAGACTTGGTCCCCATTGCAGCAATGTTCAGAAGTGGGAATTTGGGGACGTGATTGAATCATGAAGATTCTGACCTCATTGATAGATCAATCTATTAAGGGATTCATATTGGGAGGTGGTGGAAACTGAAGAAGGTGGAACCTACTTAAAGGGGGAGGCTCCTTGGAGATGTGCCCTTGGGACTATATCTTATCCTTAGCCCCTTCCTTTCTCTCTGCTTTTGAGCTGCCATGAAGTGAGCAGCTTCCTCCACCTCACCCTTCTGTCATGATGTTCTGCCTCACCTCAGGTGCAAAGCAATATATGGAGCCCAATGACCATGTACTCAAACCTGAAACTGTGAACCAAATTAACTTTCTTCTGTTAAGTTGTTTTTCTCAAGTATTTTGTCACAGCAATGAAAATCTTATTAACATATCCTACCATATGAAAATTTTACAGCTGGTATTAGTAAAGGGCTATCTCTATTAGGTGAGTTGTGAGAAATGGATACCATCCCCTCCAAAGCTGATGGATGCCAGCAACCTCCACAAAGCTGCACATGTAAAAACAGCCTTTACCTTTTCTTCATTACACAAAGGTTGATAGGATTAATGAGTGTAGAGATAGTGTCCAAGGGTAGAAACTAAAGATGCTAGGGAGCCCATCTGCTCACAATGGAGACCCATAGGCTTGATGTGTTTAGTTAAGTAAATCCTACCTTTAACATGAATGGCAAGGTCTGGCCCTCAGAGCAATGTGATTGAGCAATGTGATTGGCCAATGCAGGAAAAAAAAAAAAATGGCCACACTCAGCATAGTCTTCTTGCAGGTAGATAGGTAGATGATAGATAGATAAATAGATAGATAGATAGATAGATAGATAGATAGATAGATAGATAGATAGATGTCAGGTGCTGATTTTTAAAAAAGGGTAAGATAAAGGGGATAGAGAATGACAAGTGATTGTATGTCAGTTCACCATAACAAATTACCACAGACCTGGTGGCTTTAAACAAACAAATTCACTCGCATATCTGGCGGCTAGAAGTTCCAAATCAAAGCATTGGTAGGGTGTGCTTCCTCCGGCGGCTCTAGGCAAGAATGGTTCCATGCCTCTTCAGCTTCTGATGGCTGTCCGAATTCCTGTACCTGCATCTTGTAGCTGGTCTCACTTCAAGCTCTGTCTCCATCTTCAGGTGGCCTTCTTTTCTGTGTCCCTCCCTCTGCCATTCTTTTATAAAGATGCTTGTGATGTGATTTAGGGACCACCCAAATAACTCAGGATGATCTCACCTCCAAATCCTTAACTTAATCACATCTCAAAGTCCCACTCACAGGTCCTGGAGATAAGGATGTGGATATACCTCTTTGGAGAGCCACCACTCAACACAATCCAGCTTGAGATTGCTGTTTCTCTGAAGGGAGTCAGGAAAGCCCTTCCTAATAAAAGACATTTGATCCAAAAGCAGAGTAAAGTGAGGAGCACATGGTTACACCAAGGCAAGTGATCAGAGGGAGGAGCAAGTCGAGGGCCCCAAGGAGGAAGTGAACTTGGTGTGTCCGAACAGCAGCGAACAGTGTGTGGTTAGAGTAGTATAAACAAGAGTAATTGAGAAAGGATAATTGGTGATCTGGTTGCCATGTATGACAGCATAATGTGCTTTCTCTGAAGGTTACAAGCTGTTTCCTCTGTGTGTCCCACCAGAGGCCACAGAATATGACACTTGAAGGTCTAACCCTCCTAAGAACAGACACTGCCAAATGTCTTCAAAATATTTCAAGAATTCTGGCAGAGTGAACTTTTTTTTTTTTTTATCAAAAAGTAAGTTCCAGTCTACTAATTATAGCCCTCCTATTTCAGAAGTTGAGACCTTTGAATTCCCCTGACTCATGCACCTGTCTCAACTAGATAATCTCCTTAGGTATTTTCCTAGACACCTCGCACATGCCTGAGCCGCACTGGTCATAAGGTACTGGGTGTAGCCGGGTATGGTGGCTCATGCTTGTAATCCCAGCACTTGGGAGGCTGAGACTGGAGGATCCGGGTTCACGGCCAGCCTCAGCTACCTAGTGAGGGACTCTGCAACTGAGAGAGATCCGGTTTCAAAATAAAAAATAGGGCTGGGGGTATAGCTTGGAGGTAGAATGCCCCTGAGTCCAATCCCTAGTACCGCAAAAAAAAAAAAAAAAAAAAAAGATACTGGGTGGCTTGCCACTGAGTGTCTCCCAGCGCCATCTCCAGGCTTCCTGAGGGCAGGAAAGATACATCCTTTTATTCCCCCACATCTACACAGGGTCTGACATTCAACCTGTCAAATGAGTGAATAGAAATGAATAGTGAGGATCTTAGTTTACCCATGCTTCTGATACCAAATCACATTCCAAAGGAATGTTTAGCCCTGAAGGGCTTATTTTAACTAAGAGTAAGTCTAACTAAGAATACACTTATCATGAAATTTGGAGATGGGGTAAAATAAGAGACATGGGTTTCCTTCTGATTATCACAATCAGGGCACTCGCAAGTAGGAGGTTCAGGTTCTGGTTTCATCTTTGCCACTAGCTGTGTGACCTCAGGCAAACCACTTAACCTCTCTAAGGTCTGGATCTCCACAAGTAATAAGAGGAAGCTGAGCTGAGCATGGTGGCACACACTCCTGCTCAGATGCTCTTTGCTGCCTCCACTAATCTCAGTACTTGGGAGGCTGAGACAGGAGGATTACAGATACAAGGTCAGCCTCAGCAAGTTAGTGAGAACCTCAACAACTTAGAGAGACCATGCTTCAAAATAAAAAATAAAAAGGGATGGAAGCTGGGAGTGGTGGCACATGCTTGTAATCTCAGTACTTGTGAGGCAAAGGCAGAAGTATTGCAAGTTTGTGGCCAGCCTCAGCAATTTAGTGAAGTCCTCAGCAACTTAGGGAGATTCTATTTAAAAAATAAAACAAAATAAAATAGAGCTGGAGGTGTAACTCAGAGTAGAATACTTCTGGGTTCAATCCCTAGTACCACACACACAAAAAGAGATCAAGACGTAGCTCAAAGACAGAATGCCCCTGGGTTCAATCCCTAATAAAAAAAAAATTAAAAAAAAAAAAAGGAGGAGGCTGGACCTAATGTAATAAATATAAGATCTATTCTCACTCTCCAGGCTTCCGTGAAATCCTAAGGGGGTAAAACTTGCTCTGGTGGAAAGTCCTTGCTGCCTCCAGGATCTCAGCTGCCCTCAACAGTCCAAGCACAACTGGCTGGACTAACTAAGTTTGGGTGCTCCAAACTAAGCTTGAGAACCTCCTCCTCCACAATTCTCACTGCCTGGTAACCTCCTTTAGTTCTGCAAACACCTTTAAAGTTGCTCAAACTTTTCTGCTGAAATACTCTCTAAAGCAGAAGCAAATGACTGACCATTCCAAGAAAGCCAGAGATTAAGTCTGGGAGCTGCCCGTCAGAAGATAGACATTTACATTGAGCACGCACAGAGACATTCCCATCTGAGAAGAGGACTGGAATAACCTCTCCCTTAATTAAAAAAAAAAAATAATAATAATAATAATAATAATAATAATAATAATAATGCCCAGGGACTATCTGCAGGCAGAGAGTCCCAGAGGACCAACAGCCTCAATTCAGTGACTGTTCCCTTGCCTCCATGACCCAGTCCTCCACTCTCATTACTCTGATTAGTTGCACCACAGGACAGGGCTTTGGGGAAACTATATGAACCTTAGAGAGAGTAAAAGGGGAATAAATGCAAAACACCAGAATGTGTTACAGATAAGGGCTGGGAGTGTAACTCAGCAGTACAGCCCTTGCCTAGCATGCACAAGGCTGTGGGGTTTGATCCCCAGCACTGAAAAAAAAAAAAAAAAGTACAATGGTTTGGGTGGTACTGGCCTGTTCTGTCCATGGCTGGCTTGTTTCCAGGCCTTGGTCTGGTCTATTCTCAATGGTGATCCATGAGTATGTTACCAGGTAATGATTTCTATCTTGTCCCTTGCTTTTCCAGGAGAAAAAAAAATTACACAGAAAGCATGAATGGGAAGAATATAAGTTTATTTGGGGGAAGCAAAGGCACAGTGTAAAGAAGTCCGGGATAAAAAGAAGGAAGAGGGATTATGTTCCAAAGAAAAGTGTCTGGAATAGGCTGCTTTGTGGAGTGGGAAACGTGTGGAGTCTTCCATATGGCGAGCTCTATTCAGCCCGGAAACCTCCCCTACACACACACACACACACACACACACACACACACACACACAAATTTGGGAAGGTCACACCAGAGCTTAGAGAGTCTTGCTGTTTTTGCCATGTTGGGAACTTTCTCAGAGGAGTCTTAGTGAAACGGGGGTATTTCCTCTTTTTAGGGCTCTTGTCCAGTGGATTTCAACACATGAAGTCCAAGGACTAGTGAAGGATATAGAAAAATGAAAGTTTATTTTAAGTCAGGGAAAGACAGAAGACAAAAACAGCCCCCCCCCAAAGGAGGGGTCCTGGAAGAGAGTGACCTCAAAGCCCTTGGGGAGTAAGCTTTTAAACCTTCCTGAGGTTTTCTATCTGTTCTTTTATGATTGGTCAGAATTGGGTTTGGGGGAACCAATGACTTTTGCACAATTTTGATCCTTAATTTGAATGGTTATATGTGGGCTCCTCAGAGCCCTGATCCCTGGCGCCCACCTTCCTGCTTACCTCCCCCAACCTTACAGAAAGGGGAGATGCAGATGACTGCTTTAATTCTTCCTGTTCCCAGGTCCTCTGCCCTGCCTTGTAAGTGAAACCCTGGCGGTGGAGGTGGTGTCTAAAACAGCTATTACAGCTCCTTACCTCTTCTCACAAGGTCCGACTGGACGTCAGCCTCGGCCATTTGCTGAGTTCAGGTGGAATCCAGCTGCAGAGCATCCTCACCTCAGTCCTAGCAGTCCCCAACTGGCCTTGTAGTCCCCAGTTTCCATTCCTTACCTTCTCTCATTTCCTTGCTCTAGGCTCAGGCTCACCCTGGCCCTGGTCAAAATTGCAGAGTAGACTCAAACTCCCCTTGAGTGGTTTGGTCTCCTGGTTCTGTCCCCCAGCGCCCTCCTAAAGCCTGTTTCCACAGAATGGATTCCAAAACAAGTTCATGGTGAGGTGGACATGGCTGGCAGCTTTACATTGACCCCTACTCCTCTGAGCAGGTGTCAAAGCCCAAGACTGAGTCTTTAAAAGTCTAGAGGAAAGGTGCCCTTCCTCTGAGGGACAAGGGGGCTGAAGCCTGCCCCTGCTCCCCCCAGCAAGCCAAGGCCTGATTGCTCTGCAATTATCTTCACTGTGTACAGGAGGTGCAGCTTGCTGATTTGCACAAAGTCTGCAGGGTGAGATGGCCTATTCTCTGTGGATTGTCTTTCAGAAATTGGGAAGTTTTGTGGTGTTTAGAAAGAGGTCGTCTCTGGGCACACACAACCCCTGGAAATGATGTTTTTCCTCCTCCTGCAGGAAGCAGCATTGTGGGCACAGTTTAGCTAGTAGAAGGCAGGTTAGAGCTCTGCCCCCTCAGACTCAAGCCTTTGTGCAGGTTAAGAACTAAGCAATCAGGGCTGGGGATGTAGCTCCATGGTAGAGCACTTGCCTAGCATGTTCAAGGCTCTGGGTTCAGTCCCCTGTATGTACATACATACATATATATATATATATATACATACTATTTTAAAAATAACTCAAAAATTGACATGCTTGGGGGTGGGGAAACTTTCTTGGGGCCTCTGCAATCCCACCACAAGGGAAGGTAGAGGTCTATAGACCTTGTTCTGGGCATTCCATGGATTACCCCTAAGTTTTCCCTCATTATTAGGAAACCCTTTTTATGGCACAAGCTAAGTCTCTTTTTGCCTGGTTCCTTTTAGTCTTGGATCCAAAGCAAGCTGACTTTTATTTCTCCTACTTTTCACAAAGTTGGCAGAAAATGCTTTTCTCATTTGCCTGTTATCTGAGGTCCTTTATCTTCTCACTGTTTGTTCTTTCTTCCTAGAAACCTCTTATCTCTTGCCATCCCCCAAATGCTCTCTCTCAGGGAAGAGAGCCAGCTCTCACCTGTGAGCATTTACCAAACAGTCTCGTGTCACAGAGATGTGTCTCCTTGGGAACACAGGCCCCTCCGGAGGGGGTGCTGGCTCACCCGGAGCCCAGGGAGGCCTCAGCTTTTCCCTGGGCAAAGGGCATGAGGAAAGCTGGCCTAGAATAACTGGGTTTCTAGGGAAAGCCTAGAGGCTCTAGAAAAGCCTTCCAGTTTTCCTCACCATTGCCACAGATGTTAGGGACACTTTCTTCAGCATTGATTTGCATAAAACTGTCAAATACCATTTTCAATTACAAATGAAAAAGAACATTCCCATGCACCTTACCAAACACAAATGTTAAAAGGCAAATAGAGGCCGGGTGTGGTGGCGCACGCTTGTAATCCCAGCATTTGGGAGGCTGAGACCGGAGGATCCAGGTTCGAGGCCAGCCTCAGCTACCTAGTGAGGCACTCCGCAACTTAGTGAGACCCGGTTTCAAAATAAAGAATAAAAAATAGGGTTGGGGATGTAGCTTGGAGGTAGAACGTCCCTGAGTTCAATCCCCAGTACCGAAAAAAAAAAAAAAAAAGGCAAATAGAAGAGATAAGATCATTTATATAAGAGTTTAGATAATGGCAACTTAGTGAGATCCTCAGCAACTTAGCAGAGAATCTCTTTCAAAATAAAAAGGGCTGGAGGTATAGCTCAAAGGTAGAATATCCCTGGGTTCAATCCCCAGCATCAATCAATCAATAAGAGTTGTGATCTGAACAATTTATTACTATAGGTTTGAGGGGGTAGGGTATTAGGGAACTATGGTAAATTAAAGTGAGCTAAAATACTGGATGCTCAGTTTCTATAAGATAAATAATACTTTACAAGGCATAATCCAGTAGTAAATTGAAAGATTCCTTGGTATCGTGTGTGGTGTGTGTGTGTGTGTGTGTGTGTGTGTGTGTGTGTGTGTGTGTTTTACTGGAGATTGAACTCAGGGGCATTATACTTCGCTATGCCCCCAGTCTGATTTACCTTGCTAGTATAGGTTTGGATTTTTTTCTTAATGTAAATTTTAGACTCCTTACTTTTTTCTTGCAAAACATATCTAGCTGCAAAATCATGTCATTGTTTATGTTTTTTTCTGGTGGCCATCCTCTCTGTCTTTTGATCTATACTACCAAACTCAGGCACAGAAAAGACTAGGTATTTAATGGGGTGCTGGCAGGCTTGGCAGATGGGCCATTTCCCATCTGAGAGACAGAGGAGAAATAAAAGCATTCTTTTAGTTCTCTCTCTGTGCAATTTGTACCAGAGCATCCCCTGGTCCACCTGGCACCCATTTCATGCATGTCCATAAATGGAGTATGTCTACTGGATTTATCTATGCTTACCAGCATGATGAAGAGCTGACACCTAGTTACGACTGCCAGATATATATACGTTGTATCACTGGTGGGCTGTCAGCAAGCTGGCACCTAGTTATGACTGCCAGACACATATGTGATGCATCTGTGGTGGGGTGTCAGCAAGCCCTGATACCAGCACCCTGGTAATCATGGGCCTGATTGTGCATGGTAAATGCAGCATGTATTGCTGCCTGTGACCTCCCTTTCTTGCCTAAAGAAAATGTACATAATCTATCTGTGTTTAGCTTCCCTAGGATGACCAGTAAGGGATGTCCAACATCTGCAGTTCTATTAGCTAGAGATTGTTAAGGAGTGTTTTATCAGTCTGATCTTTGTTTTTAAATTTTTAGGAAGCTCAGGTGAAAGAATATATAGTTTCCACCAAAGCAATGTATACAAAATTACACATTGACCTGAACCCTGATTTCCAGCAATCTTTGTTGTCTTTCAGTAAAGACTCCAAAACAGAGCTATTTTACAATATTGTTTTCTTATATACCAACAATTTATAAGTCCGTTGGATAGACATAAATGTTATTTTAGATCCTAAAATGCCAAGAACATTTTAAAGCATTAATTACATTTTGCATTTAGGTAAATTAATGATTACATTATAGATTACCCCTGAAAATTAAGACATAAAATAAGCATTATTAGTGTCTTAAAACATTTTTTCATGCCACAGAAAAAACTTGAAAGCAATGAACATTGTATGTGGAAACATTCTACAGAGGTAAGTATAATCTTAACTGAACATTTACTTAGAGATAAAGGCATGTGTTAGTAATTTTAAGGACATTTTTATTTTAATCTCATAAATAAATCTTAAATATACTCAGTTGTTAGATTTATTTAAGTCATATGAACTCAGAGGCATTTGGTTTCATAGTTTTTAAATTTCATGAGTGTTCTTTTATTAATATGCCAATTTGTGGTACCATATAGAGAATATATAGACACATTACACACATAACACAACAAACAACAACAACAACAGGTAGGGGACAAGGGAGTTATGGATACTAAATAGAGAATTAATCCTTAAATAACTGCTGCGTAAAGACAGCAGAAGAAAAAATCAAAAAGATAGAGACCCGGAAAGCTTCTAGCTAGACAAGACAAAAATAAATCTGAGACAAAAATAAATCAGAACAAAAATATCTGTGTGTGGCTGGGCGTGGTGGCACACGCTTGTAATCCCAGTACTTGGGAGGCTGAGACCGGAGGATCCGGGTTCGCAGCCAGCCTCAGCTACTTAGTGAGGCCCTCCACAACTTAGCGAGACCCTGTTTCAAAGTAAAGAATAAAAATAGGGCTAGGGGTGTAGCTTGGAGGCAGAATGCCCCTGGGTTCCATCCCCAGTACCACCAAAAAAAAAAAGAAATCTGTGTGTAAAACCAGGTAGAAATCCATGAGAAATCCAAATTGAAATGGCCTTATTTTCTGTATTAAATTTTGCTATAAATTTGTATAGATGCCTGCATAAGAAGATTCTTGGTTTTTTTTCCCTTCTTCTTCTTTTTAGAATCTTAGAACTGGCTTTTAGAGTATAAGAGAACAAACCACATTTAAAACAGAATTATCTTATGGGTTTCACAAGAAACATTTAAATTTAAGCAGCTTTTGTGAGTTTGACCAGCAGCATCAGAGGCCTAAGTGTGGGATGTTATCAGTCACTCATGGGAGGGGCTGCTTACCTCTTCCAGAGGCAGCAGCAGACACCTCCCTTCTCATGCATATTAAATTTAGGATGGTGGAGAACTCTCCTTGGTTCTCCTTCCCATCACACCATGTAGAGGTTTAAATCCACTCCCATAGTCAGAAACTGGTCAATGGGAGCTCTCTCAATTTTTTAGAGAACCCAGGTTATCCAAGTAGCTCAGTTCTGAGTAGCTTTCTAAGCTTTTTGAGCTTAGGCTGATGCCATCTATTTATATGTAAATTTAACTGTTAGAAATAGCTTTCTGGCACATAGACCAATGGAACAGAATAGAAGATACAGAAACAAATCCATGTACCTATAGTGAATTGATCTTCAACAAAGGGGCTAAACACATATGCTGGAGAAAAGACAGCCTTTTCAACAAATGGTGTTGGGAAAGCTGGTTATCATTTGTAGAAAAATGGGACTATATAAAATCCATACCTCTCACCCTGCACAAGAATCAATTCGAGATGGATCAAAGTCCTGGAAGTTAGATCAGAGACAGTGAAGCTACTAGAAGAGGGCATAGGTTCAACACTCCAACATGTAGGCACAGGTAGAAACTTCCTCAGCAAGACCCCCGAAGCTCAGGAAATCAAAACAAGAATTAAAAACTGGGATGGTATTAAACTAAAAAGACTAAATGCCAGCCATGTGGGATTAAACTGTCTGATCTGGTCTGTAAGAACACGTGACAGACAGAAGAGTTTTTTTCCTTTTTTTACTTACTTCCATTCTTCCTGGCCAAGGCACCAAAATTGAAATGGGTTCTTGTCCAATGGATTTCGACAAATGAAGTCCAAGGGCCAGCAAAGGGTATAGATATATGAAAGTTTAAGTCAGCAAAAGATAGAAGACAAAAGCAGCCCCCTTTAAAGGAGGAGTCCCAGAAAGAGAGTGACCTCAAAGCCCTTGGGGAGTGGACTTTTAAATCTTCCTGATGTTTTCTATCTGTTCTTTTATGATTGGTCAGAATTGGGTTTTGGAGAACCAATGACTTTTGCATGATTTTGTGTGTGTGTGTGTGTGTGTGTGTGTGTGTGTGTGTGTGTGTGTGTTCCTGGGGATGGAACTCAGGGGCATTCTACCTCTGAGCTACATCCGCAGTCCTATTTTTTATTCTTTATTTTGAAACAGGGTCTCACTAAGTTGAGGAGTGCCTCACTAGGTAGCTAAGGCTGGCCATGAACCTGGATCCTCCAGTCTCAGCCTCCCAAATGCTGGGATAACAAGTGTGCACCACCACACCCAGCTTGCACAATTTTAATCCTCAATTTGAATGATTATTTGTGGACTTGTCAGGGCCCTGTTTCCTGGCACCCACCAGTCTCTCACCTTCCTGCTCACCTCCTCCAACCTCACAAAAGGGGAAATGTAGATGGCTGCTTTAATTTTTTCTGTTCCCAGTTCCTCTACCCTGACTCAGTACTGATGATTGAACCAACGTTGCATATGCTTACCAATATAGAGTACTGAAATTGACGTTGGCATATTCATATATGTATACATAGTTGATGGTAGTATTTCCATTAATGAACCTCAGTATTCCTCCTCCCTTCCCCTTAGACCACCTCCCTGGCTCCCCTGAGGTTTCTCCTCCTTTTTCTGGAGTCTCTCTGGTATCTCAATTACTCCCTAGCTTGTGCATATTAGAAAAAACATATAACCCTTCACTTTCTGTGACTAGCTAATCTCACATAACATAATGTTCTCCAGATCCTTCCATTTTCTTGCAAATGGCATAATTTTGTTCTTCTTTATTACTGAGTAGAATTCCATTGTGTGTAGTTTGAATGGATTTTGTAATCCATTCATCTGTTGATGGACACCTAGGTTGGTTCCATAATTTGGCTATTGTGAATTGTGCTGCTTTGAACATGGGTATGCATGTATTGCTATAGTTTTCTGATTTCAGCCCCTTTGGAAAGATATCCAGGAGTGGTATTGCCAGATCATATGGTAGATCCATTCCCAGTTTTCTGAGGAATCTTTACACTGATCTCCAGAGCAGCTGAACTAGTTTGCAATCCCACCAACAGTGTAGAAGAGTTCCTATTTCTCCCCTCCTTGCCAACATTTATTGTTTTTTTACTTCTTAGCAAAATCATGTTTCAAAATAAAAAATAAAATGGGCTGGGAATTTCACTGAAAGGTAAAATGCCTCTAGGTTCAATCCCAGTACAAAAAAAAAAGTTGTGTAATGCATGGTAGAGTTTAGTCTTAAGCATAGATCCTGAAAACAATCAGCAACAGAAACCCACAACATCCTTCCAGTTCAGTTCAGGCTTTTTTCCTCTGGGTGCTGCTGGATAGACAGGCTTTGAAGCCATTTCTGCCTAACCTGAGCTCCTTGGATTCATCTAGGGCAAGACAGAGGGGCCAAAGAGGACAGAGGCTCTGAACAAACCAGCATCCACTTCCCTGTCTTCTATAAAACAACAGACAGCTCAGGGTCCAGAATCCAGCACAAAAAGACTGAAATTTCTTGTGAGAGAGCTTGGTGTACAAACTTTTGTAAGTCTAGATTCAAAATGAGAAGAACATGTAATCTCCTTATTCATGATCTCTCATGAGGACAGAGGTCCTGACCGGTTCTTTCAAATGGAGTCCACAGCCCTCAACCTCCAAGCAAGGTACCTCTATATTTCTTCCAAAGACAAGATTCCCCAGCCTGCTACCCAAATGGCCCACTTCCTCAATCTTACCCTAAGGAAGTCATACATCTCACACCACAAGCTTGACCAGCATGTGAGGAAGTAGATGAAAGAGGAAATTACATCCCTAAAAGTTATGGATGAGGGACATACATCATTACCTAATTCAGGCCCTTGGATTTCTGGCCCATTACCACCATTTACTACCCCAAACTGGATTACTGATACCTCTTCAATGAACAATTAGATTAAATTAACATCTCATCCCACATTGGGATTGTAACAAATAACATGCTGGTAAATGTTTAAAAACATTCTCTATAAAGGAAAAGCATGTGTAACATGTGTTGTTTCTATGGTGTAAATACTTGGGCTGTGGTCAGTTTCAAGCTCCCAGTGCGATATTGCTAGACAGAGTTGGAAACTCACATCATGGTCAGCTCTCACAAGCAGGGTTAAGCTGGCTTCCTCACACCACCAATTGAAATGCTTTCCTAATGACATTATTATTTTGTTAAGTGGCTCTATAACTGATCAATACTTTACAGATATTGTCTCAGTTTCTTCAGTTTTAAAAATAATAAGTCAGGTGTGGTGGTACATGCCAGTAATCCCAGTACTTGGGAGACTGCAACGAGAGGATCACAGGTTTGAGGCCAGCCTCAGCAACTTAACAAGGCCCTTAGTTACTTAGTGATACCTTGCTTCAAAAATAAAAAGGACTGGGATGTAACTATGAGATAGAATGCCTCTGGGTTTAATCCCCAATACCACCACCACCAAAAAAAAAAAGTAAAATACAATTCACTTTGGATTATAGTGAGAATCGAAGTGCCAAACACATATGGCTTTGAAGTCATATTAATACTGCAATACTGCTGCCCTCCTCTTCCTTCCTTCTCCCAATGCACCTTTACTTCTCTTCTTCATGGTGAGGGCACGATCCCACCAGAGACCCAAGTCCAGGGAAGTGGTAAGCTGGAATGCTGAGGGACATTTTCTCATTGAGAGACCTGGACAGACACTATGTAAACGTTGAGGTCTACCCATAAAGGGTTCTGTTTGTGTTGGTCATTTCCCATAATGATGCCCTTAGGGATCCTTGTAAAACAGGTTTAATGGGTTCTACCTAGTAACAGATCCTACACAAAAGTGAGCTCTGTCTTGTGGTGAATTCTACAGTAGCACTGGTGCTATCTTACATAACAGAGACAATGTGAATTAAATAGGTTTTTGTGAGGTTGCTCCATTTCTATGAAATACATTTCTATGGGAAAATGTATTCTCAATTGCAAATCTATTTAACCCATATTGACTTCAACCTATTAATATTTGGAGGACTATAAGTACATAAAAATTCAGATGCAGCAGGTATGGTAGTGCACACCTATAATCCCAGTACTTGGGAGGCTGAGACAGTAGGATTGAAGATTTGAAGCCAGACTCTGGAACTTAGCAAGACTCTCAGCAACTTAGCAAGACCCTGTTTCAAAATAAAAAAGGCTGGAGGTGTAGTTTAGAGGTAGAATGCCCCTGCATTTAATCTCCAGTACCAAAAAAAATTGTTTTTAATTAACAAAATAATAATACAGACCCTATGTTAACAAAGAAAAATTATAGGAGGCTTAAAAATTCTTTCTCTACTCTCCCTCCTCCAATAATAAGCTATATCTCTTTTTCTTCAGAACCAAGTTTCTAGAAAAGTGGTATTTTGCTTCTTCTTCACTCGGTGACCCACATAATCAGGTCTTCTCTCCATCTACTTCCTGATATGGCTCTGGCAGAAATGACTCAAGGCTTCTGTACTGGCCATGAATATATTTCCACAAATTCTTGGATACGTTTCCCTTAGAGAAGTAAAGTAGAATCCCCTCCTCTTGAGAGTGGGATGCCCTCAATGATTCACTGCTCATGGACAGACTACAACACAAATGACCGGCTGTCAGGTGCAAGGTTACATTATAAACAGATTCCATTTCTTTCCAGATCACTCACATAGAGACAGCCATGACTCCAGTAGTCCCTTGAGAGGCCCACAACGGAAGATCTGAAGCCTCCCGCCACCAGCTCTCTTGGAAGTGGAGCCTCCAGCTCTGGTGAAACCATCAAAGACTATAGGGACAGCTTGAACACAGACTCATGAGAGGCCCTGAGCCAGAACCGCCCAGCTAAGCCCTTCTGGATTCCTCGCTGGGAGGATGTGGATCTTAACTGTCCCCAGAATCTCATGTGTTGAAGGCTTGGTAGTGCCATTGGGAGATGGTGGAATCCTTAGGACGTGGGGCCTACCAGAAGAAAGTTAGGTCATTGGGGATGTGCCCTTGAACAGGGCATTGGGACCCAGGCCCTTCCTCTTTCTTTTTACTTCCTGAGCAGCTTTACTCGACCACGTAAGCCCAGCCATGATGCTCTGCCTTATCACAGGTCCAGAAGCACTGGAGCCAGCTGACAGGGACTGAAGCCTCTGAAACCATGAGTCAAATCTCCCTCCTTATAAGTTGACTATCTCTGGTGTTTTGTCACAGCGATGGAAAGCAGACAGACACACTAACCCTCAGAAATTGTGAGATAGTGAATATTTGCTGTTTTAAGTTGCAGAGTAATGGATAGTTAATTCAGCACTCCAGAGCACAGACATGTTGGCTGTGTTTTCACTCTTTGCTTGATTCAAGTTCTGCTATGCATGACAGAATCTAGTTTTATAGTCCCCTCTAGAATTATGAGTTGCTCTTCTCCCTTACCTTGTGTACAGTTCCACCTCTTCATTTTTTTTTTTTTTTTTTTTTTTGGCCTTCTCCTTGTCGGGATCCCCAGTGTTCTTACCCTGTTCTTTTCTCATTCTACATACACTGCCTCATCCACTCTCATGATTTGACTAACACTTATATTCCTTTGGTGACAGGAGTTAACTCAAACTCTCATAAGCAAATGAAGAATATATTGTCTCAGATAGCTGGGAAGGATGCCAGCTAGTGTGGGTCATAGAATTCCTATATGATCTGTAAGAATCTGGGCCCCAAGGATTACAACCCAGGACTCAATACCGCCATGACACCCTCTCTATGTCCATCTCTTGTCTCTGCTTGTCTTGATTTCTTTTTTAGTGTTTGCTAAGTTATTCCTGCAGGTAAACTCTGCCTACTAGCTGAAGAAGATAACAGTCCTACTGAGACTACATGAAGTGGTGGAGAAGTATTTATCCAAAAGAAGGGGTGAGGGTCAGATAGAAATGACACATGTCCACCACAACTACCTGTGAATGGACAACTCCATCACTGGCTTGTCCTTTGTCCTGGACTCCAGACCTGTACACCAAAGTCTCCTAGATAGCTCCAATTGGATAGACATTAGACACTGTATTAGTTTGGTATGGCTGCCATAACAACATACCATAAACTGGATGGTTTAGAACAATGAACATTTTCTCACACTTTTGGAGACTAGAAGTCCAAAATTAAGGTGATGGTGAGGCTGTGAGCCCTCTGAAGGTGCTATGGAAGGATCTGTTCTGACCTGTCTCCAACCTCCTGGTAGTTTCTTGGTTTGTGGACACAGTATCTTGATCTCTACCTTCATCTTCACATGGTGTTCTCATTGTGAAGGAGAACGCCGCATTTGTATGTTTGTCTTTGTGTCCAACTCTCCATGTTTTATAAAGAAACAGAACATGTTGGATGAGGACCCACCCTAATGACCTCACTTCAACTCAATCTTTTTTTTTTTTTGGCAGTACTGGGGATTGAAATCAGGAGCATTCTACCTCCAAGCTATACCCCCAGCCCTATTTTTTATTCTTTATTTTGAAACCGGGTCTCACTAAGTTGGGGAGTGCCTCACTAGGTAGCTGAGGCTGGCCGCGAACCCGGATCCTCGGGCCTCAGCCTCCCGAATGCTGGGATTACAAGTGTGGGCCACCACGCCCGGCTACTTTAACTCAATCTTATCTACAAATCTTATCTCAAATCTTATCTGACTCTCAAATCAGATCACGTTGGGAGGTACTAGAGGTTAGAATTTCAACATGTGAAGGGGAAGGCATAATTCAACTCATAATGAGCTCTATAAGAACACCAATACAGAACCCATTGTCTCCCCTTCCCTGCTCCCCAAACCTATTCCTTCTCCCAGGCATCTCATTCTGATTATACGCATCGCCACACGTCCTGTCATTCAAATCAGAATCTTCATTTTTCTTCTCCAGTCTGTCATTCATTAAGTCTTACCAGATCATCACCCTAAATATTTCTTAAATATCTCCTCTTCCTTCCAGTCCTAGAATGACTGCTTTAGCTCAGGTTCTAATAGCTTACATCTGGATATTATGAGCACCTCCTAAATGGTCTCTTTACTTCCAATTGTATCTCATTGCTCCGCCTACTCTTCCCTTCCCTTCCATCATCAATCCATGCAATACCCAGAATTGCATGATCAAAGATTGGGCTGGAGGTAGAGCTCAGAAGTACAGTACTTATGTGGCATGTGTGAAGCCCTGGTTTCAAATCCAGTCCCACAAAAATGAAAATAAAGGGTTTTTTAACCACTTTATAATGTGTGCAGGGGAGGGGGTTACTGGGGATTGACCCCAGGGGTGTTTTATCTCTGAACTACACCTCCAGCTCTATTTTATTATTATTATCATCATTATTATTTATTTTTATTTTTATTAAATGGTCTCACTAAGTGAGGCCCTCTCTAAGTTGCTGAGACTGACCTTGAATCTGGGATCCTCCTGGCTTAGCCTCCCAAGTACTGGGATTACAGGCCTGGTTTAGCTCCTCATTCTTCACAGCTCAACTCAAGAACCTCCTCTTGGAAGCCTCCCATGCCTGCAATTTCAGCTGCCTTACTCAGTCTCTCTGAGGCCACTAGGTGCCAAGCCTGTGACTCTTTCCAGGCTCTTCCTAGCAAGGCTGTCACCAACTACTGTCCTGGATCAGCAGCTGCATCTGAACAAAGTTCCCCTCCAGAACCGCACTTAGTGTACAAGGCTCCCACCCTGCTTTGAGGAGGGACTTGATGCCAACCAGAGTGATCAGTCAAACCCCAAACCAAGTGCAGACAGCCATGGATTCTACTGGGCAGCAGTGGATAGGTGAATATTCAGCAGATGAGTACTCACTGCCTTCCAAGAGAGTCATCTGGCACACGAGGATGAGCTGGCTAAGGCCCTGCTGCAGGCAGCGCAGAAGCTGAGCAGTCAGCAAGCGATGATGACTCAGCTTGGGACAGGGTCTTGGCTGAGGCCCTTTGCTAGGTTCCTAGCCCTGCTCTTCCCCAGCAGAAGCTCTCTCTCTTTATGGCAACTATAAAGCAGACAAGCCAAGTGCCAACAGTAAAAGGGTTAGAACATTGAGTCCCTGCCATGTGACAATGCTCATCTAGACCCTACGCTCTGCAAAGACAGTGACTACATCCTTACCTTCATATGCATTGTACTAAGCACCAGCAGGGAAGCAGAGATAGTGGCTCTTCCAGTATTTGTTAGACATTGTGTGCCACACACTGTGCTGTGGGCTTCATGTATACTCAATCTCTTAATCTTCACAATTTTATTAGGTTGGTACTATTATTATCCCCATTGCATAAGTGGGGATACTGAGGCACAGAAAGGTTAGAGAATTTGCCTGAGGTTGTATACCTGGCAAGAGGCACAGCAGGGATTTGAAGTGGGGCTATCTGGCTCCAGAACCCACATTCTTAGCTTTTATATTTGGTGGTCTACCAACCAATATTGTTTAATCTTTATGAATAAAACTGAGATCTTTAGAAATGAAAGCCACTACACTTTTTTAGCCCCAGGAAGGTCACTGGAAGGCTGTAGGTTTTTATCCCCTAAGGCAGATGAAGCATGAAACCACTGTCTAAGCAGCACTAACCCTGGGTGCAAAGATGTGGAGGGAAACCTGGTGTTTCACCTTTGAGTCCCAAACCCAAAGCCCCCAGGATGAAGGCTCTGATGCACCAGGGTAAATCTGTGATGAAGCTGCTTTTTGTGAGGGCCACTGTCATGGATTGAATTGCCACTTCTCCCCCAACCCCCCAAAAATAAAGGTATATTAAAATCCTAACCTTCAGTACCTCAAATAGTGACCTAATTTTAAATTAGGATATTTACACAAGTAATCAAGTTAGGATGAGTCTTGATCCAATACCTGTTGTCTTTATAAAAAGGGGAAATTTGTATACAAACATGCACAAGGAATGGAAAAGACCCCACATGAAGATGAAGGTAGAGATGGGGTATGCATCCATCCACAAGCCAAAGAATGACAAAGGTGGCTAGCAACTCACCAGAAGCCAGGAGCCGGGCGCAGGACAGGGTCTCCTCCCAGCTAGTTCCCTCGAGCTTGACTTGGAGCCAACCCTGCCAAGATCTGGATCGCAGGCTTCCAGGTTCCAGAGCTGTGAGATATACATGCCTGCTGTTGGAGCCACTTTGTTTGGGTGGTGCTTTGTTACTGCAGCCTTAGGAAATTAGTGCTAATTTGTAGATGCTTCTGAGTGACTGAAAACCACATTGACATAGTAATAGTACATGATTCTCCTGATCAATGTAAGGAGGCCAGCAAGACAATGAAAGAGCAACAGAGGTGGGGCAAATGATATAAATCACTGTGGGGAGCCGGGCGTGGTGGCGCACGCTTGTAATCCCAGCATTCAGGAGGCTGAGACCGGAGGATCTGGGTTTGCGGCCAGTCTCAGCTACCTAGTGAGGCACTCCGCAACTTAGTTGGACTCGGTTTCAAAAATAAAGAATAAAAAATAGGGCTGAGGGTATATCTCAGAGGTAGAATGCCCCTGAGTTCAATCCCCAGTACCGCAAAAAAAAATAATAATAAATAAATAAATCACTGTGGGTGGAGGAGGGATTCATAAGATCCTGCCATCTTGACAGATGGGTAAGATTGGGGTGAACAGAGAGGAGGAGACTGCAGGAGGATCCCACCTGAGAAAAGGGATAGAGGACAATAAGTAGATGAGCAGAATGTAACCGCAAGGCTTGGCAAAGAAGAATTTGTATGGCAATGACGTACAGAAATGAAAACCTTAAAATATGGCATGGTTCCACAGGTCAGAGATCAACGCTAAGTGCATATAAAACCATTTATTCATTAAACAAGCACTCTTGATGTTTATTGTGCCAATGATGCCACGCCAAATATGGGTATAATTAATGAAATCTCAAGACAAACAAAATGCCGAGATTTTAGCCAGTTCATCTTGGATGACAGCAGCAGTCAATTTGACTTTCCAATTTACTGTCAATTGTAGTTTGACTGAGTGGTTTCTTTAAATAGTCCTACTACTAAGTTCCTTCAAATATCTTGAATAAGGAAACAAGAGTTTATTTTTTAAACATGCAAGTACTAAACATATAGTTACTGTGTCTAATAATATCAGAGAACTTTGGAAGAAAATTGATCTTTCCCACTAGAGCCTTCCTGAAGTTCTCCTTCTGGTAAAGAAAACTAGAGGTTAAACTTGGCCCTTGAAAAAGTTTTGGGTTTTTTTTTTTTAATTAATGGATGTCAGGTAGACATGGTAGTGCACATCTATAATCTCACTTGGAAGGTTCAGACAAAAGGATCACAAATTCAAGACCAGCTTCTGCAATTTAGACTCTCAGTAACCTGGCAAGACCCTGTTTCAAAAGTAAAAACAAAAAATAAAAAGGCTAGAGGTGTAACTTGGAGGTATAACACCCCCTGGGTTCAATCTCCAGTACCCATCAAAAAAGTTAATGGATGTCGATTCTCAGGTTGGAGTTTTATTAAATGTGTTCTTATGTAGTCCTCAATTTCTCCACAATTACCATCTGCTTTATTCCATTCTATGACTTCCCAGATACACTTCTAGTTTAAGTAATATTTACGTTAGCTTTAGTCAATATTTGACATTTTAAGTAAGTGTTATACTACTATATTGCATAAACATTTACTAAGCAGTCAGAATTGAGTTCTTACTTCACTTAGTATTTATTTTTTAGCAGACCTGGTACAGCATACAGATAGTCAGCAGAATGCAGAATGTATTTTTAGTCTACTTGTGCAAATGTCATTCTATACACCTGGAAAGTTGTTGACTGAAGCGGTTCAACAAAGAGGAACCGACCTGTCTGAAACCAGAAAGCCTGCTTATTAATGACCCCCCAGAAACAAACCTTATTGAAAGAAATTGGCTAAGCTTTAGTTAAAATTACAAATTAACTTTAAATTAATCTCAAAGAAAATGCAAGTACAACCCACGCAATCTAATACCTTGAACAATTGCACATACTACATTTCTTTCTCTTTTTTCACATTTCTTTTCCATTGAGTGAAATTCACCAAGTCTATTATTCTTTCTCCCACAGTCACAGTGAGCCAACTACTGTGTGACCAGAGCAAATGCATGGAAGGAAGGAAAGGAGAGTAAGACTTGCTTCCTTGACACCGGTAAGTGCTCTGAACCCCACTGAGAAGGACGAAGCCCTGGTGAATAGCCTGTGAATCTGTAACCAAAGGTCTTTCATCCTTTATGTGCCAGGGTTCTCAGCCCAGTGCTGAGGCCGTGATGTTGAGCAAGACAGACCAGACTCCTGCTGTGTTGGAGAGATAGCAGATTGCAAATAAACAAGAAAAGGTTCTGATGCTGATCATTATAAGAAATTTAAAATGGGATCATTTGATATAAAATTGGCCAGTGTCTCTGGATTTCAGGTCAAAGAATACCTTTTTGAGGAGGGGACAGCTAAGTCTGAAAGATTCGAAGGATCCAGCCATGGGGAAATTAGAGAGAAGAGTATTCCCAGCAGAAGATACAGTCATCATAAATGCCCTGATGGAAGACAGCTTTGGCAGCTTCTGGGAATAGAAAGTCTATTTTTCCCCTCAAATGTACACAATGATCATATAGTATTTTATAATAATAAAAAAGATATTTTGAGGGGAAGTTCATTTCCTTTAACACTTCTGACATTAATCTTAATAAAATTCTGAATGTAGAAAAAAACCTATATTCATAGCATAGAAGGCCAGGCCTGACGGTGCATGCCTGTGATCCTACTACTTGGGAAGCTGAGACAGGAGGATTAAAGATTCAAAGCCAGCCTCAGCAGCTTAGCAAGACCCTCAGTAACTTCATGAGACCCTATTTCAAAATAAAAAATAAAATAGGGAGCCGGGCGTGGTGGTGCACGCTTGTAATCCCAGCATTTGGGAGGCTGAGACCAGAGGATCCGCGTTCGTGGCTAGCCTCAGCTACTTAGTGAGGCACTCCGCAACTTAGTGAGACCCTGTTTCAAAATAAAGAATAAAAAATAGGACTGGGGGCATAGCTTGGAGGTAGAATGCCCCTGAGTTCAATCCCCAGTACCGCAAAAAAAAAAAAAAAAAAAAAAAAAAAAAAAAAAAAAAAAAAAAAAATTGGACTGGGGGCATAGCTTGGAGGTAGAATGCCCCTGGGTTCAATCCTCAGTACCACAAAATAAATAAATAAATAAATAAACTATGGCTGGGAGTGTAACTCAGAGGTAGAATGCCCCTGGATTCAATCCCCAGTATCACAAAAATAATAATAATAATAATAATAATAATAATAATAATAATAATAATAATAAATAAAATTATAATAAGCCAGGCATGGTGGTGCATGCTTGTAATCCCAGTACTTGGGAGGTTGAGGCAGGAGGATCTGGGTTCGCAGCCAGCCTCAGCTACTTAGCGAGGCCCTCTGCAACTTAGTGAGACCCTGTTTCAAAATAAAGAATAAAAAATAGAACTAGGGATGTAGTTCAGAGGTAGAATGCCCTTGGGTTCAATCCCCAGTACCACACACACAAAAAAAAAATTAAAATTAAAATAATGAGAAAGTAGAAACAACCTAAAAGTTTAACAACAGGTGAATGGTTTATATAAGCTGCATCATGTCCATTTGCTGTAGATTATATAATCAGGAAAGTTATCAAAACTTTTGAGATGGTGCTACATGAATACAAAGAGAATCTAAAAGTGGTGATCATGGCCGTATATAAATAAAATATATAAAATAAGCTGGGTATGGTGGCCCATGCCTCTAATCCCAGTGCTTAGGAGGCTGAGACAGGAGGATCGCAGGTTCAAGGCCAGCCTCAGTAACTTCGTGAGACCCTGTTTTTTTTTTTTTTTTTTTTTTACCTTCTTAAGCATTTTTTTTTTTTTTTTTTTTTTGCGGTACTGGGGATTGAACTCAGGGGCATTCTACCTCCGAGCTACACCCCCAGCCCCTTTTTATTCTTTATTTTGAAACAGAGTCTCACTGAGTTGCAGAGTGCCTCACTAGGTAGCTGAGGCTGGCCGTGAACCCGGATCCTCCGGCGTGAGACCCTGTTTCAAAATAAATAAGTAAGGCTGGGGGTGTAGCTCAGAGGTAGCTGGATTCAATCCTCAGCACCACCAAAAAAATGTATAAAATGATAAAACAAAATATAGAAATGTTTAAAATTATCATATTTGGGGGCAGAATTATTTCTCTAGCTATTCCATATCTTCCAAATTCCCTTTAATGCACACAAATTACTCTGATAATTTAAAAAAGAAAAACTTGAGCCTTTAAATAAAGTCTTTTCTCTGCTCTCTGCTTTGGCACTCCCAAAATGCTTTTCCCCTTCCCATCCTCCACCTTCAGCCTCACTCAGGAGGGGGTACATGCATGGACTCTTTTTTTTTTTTTTTTTTCCAGTACTGGGGATTGAACTCAGGAGCATTCTACCTCCGAGCTATACCCCCAGCCCTATTTTTTATTCTTTATTTTGAAACAGGATCTCACTAAGTTGCGGAGTGCCTCACTAGGTAGCTGAGGCTGGCCGCGAACCTGGATCCTCCGGTCTCAGCCTCCCAAATGCTGGGATTACAAGCGTGCACCACCACGCCCGGCATGCATGGACTCTTTGATGTCACTACAAAAGACAGACATATCTGTGGATTGAAATCCATAACGCATCAGTGAATCTGTAAATGCCAGTGAACTGCATGCTATGGAAATCAGAGTGTCTATAAATGACGATTCAGAATGGGCTGTGCTAGCAGCCCAGAGACCACCAGAGTGGTGATTACCTGACACCTGCAAGGAACAGGAAAGGCAATGGCAGAGGGGGAGAAGAGCTTCTAATACCCTGTGGAAATGGAACTCCAAATAGGAAGGGACAAGCTGAAGGTCAGCTGTGGCTGTGGGTCTAGACTTCAGAATCACAGGAACACTGGAGATTGGATAGGATCACAGATCAGACTCCCCAGAAAACAGATCTGAGAGGGAGATTTGCAAGCAATGTGTTGGCATAGGCTTAATCATATCTCCATAAAAAACAGTTTGAAATCCTATCTGCCATCCCTGTGAATGTGGCCTTGTTTGGAAATAGGGTACTTGCAGATATAGTTAAGACGCATTCGCATTGGGTTAGGGCAGGTTGCTGTGGGGTGGGCCACTCTCAATCCAATGCGACTAATATTCTTACAAGAGGGAAATCTGGACAGAGACACATAAACAAGGAGAAGGCCATGAGATGAAGGCAGCAGAGATTGCAGGGAGCATCTGCAACCCAAAGGTTGACAGCAGCATCCGAAGCTAAAAGAGAAACGGAGAAAAATTCTTCCCCAGACCCTTCAGAGGGAACATAGCTCTGCCAACAACTTGATGTCGAACTTCTAACCTCCAGGATGTAGCAGAACACTTCTGATGTTTTACACCACCCAGTTTGTAGCGCTTTGTGATGATACCCTTCAGAAAGGAATAGCGTTGGCTAGTACTCTCACTAACTACTGGCTAGGGGAGCAGGACTGGGCCGAGGGGGGAACTGAAGTCAGGTGATGCAGTTACAACAGAGGGCTCAGCCCAGGAAGACCTCTGGTGTTGGCAAGACCCTAGAGAAATGTCCCAGGTGGAGGCAAGGGGCCACTGTGCCTCAGCATAGATCTGTCACCGGGTAGGGACTGCTTGGGGGAGGGTGAAACCTCAGATTTGGTGGGGCATCTTCCTTCCAGGCAGTTTCCAGAGAGCTCAGTGGTGAGCACACCTGGGAGCCATCCGCAGCCACCACTACCCGCCTCTGGGAGTGAGCAAGTGAGAGCCATAGCCAGAAGGGTGAGCCGAGAGTATGCCACAGCACCCACCCCTGGGGCCATGTGCTCTGAACTTGGGAAGAACCTCAGGGTCAGACAACGGGCTTGTTTCTTCAGGGGCCAGCTGTCTCTGGAGAGAGAACTGGAAGCAGAAACGAGACCAAGGGAACAGGGAAGACACACCTGGCTCTGAGGACTCGCAGAGGCTTTAGAGATTTCCATTCTCACTCACAACCCAACATCGGACTCCATCCGAAACCAGGAAAGGTTCCAGCCTCCGTTCTGCTGAGGGGCCTTCTCTCCTAGAGGACAGAGAGTTCATCCTTATTGTCAGCCCAGATCAGCCTTCCTTGGGCTCCAACCTCCACCGGGCCAAAGCATGCCTTTCCACTCTGTCACTCACCTAGTCCCACCAGGCAGAACACTTGACTGAGTTTTCCTTTTTGTAGTTTACAGTGCGACTTTTTCCAGTTGCACACATTCTCCCCTGCCTCCTTTTCCAGGTGCCTGCTGAGGCTCACTGCTCCGGAGCAACAGGGAATATGTTCTTCTTCCACATGGCAGCTCTTCAAATATTTGAAAACACTTTAATATCCTTCCTGAAACTTCTTTTCTCCGTACCACATATCCTCAGGACTAGATAGACTCTAAGGTTCTTTCCAGCTATACAATTCAATCACACTAGGTGAGTCCTTGATCATCTGTGACAGTGTTTCAGACATTTATTCAGCTATCACTTTATTTATTTATTTATTTATTTATTTATTTATTTATTTATTTATTTATTTTTGGTACTGGGGATTGAACCCAGAGGCACTTTACCTCTGAGCAAAACTCCCAGCTCTTTTATAATTTTATTTGGAAACAGGGTCTCACTAAGTTGCTGAGGCTAGCCTTGAACCTGCCTGCAATCCACCTGTCTCAGCTTCACAAGTACTGGGATTACAGGCATGTGCCACCCTTCCCAGCCAACTATCAAATATTTATTAGCATCTGTTTGGGACCAGGCCCTTCGCTAAGTTCTAGGGTTAGTACAATACAAGGAAATTCCTGCCCCATGAGTTTATACTCTACAGGTGAAAAGACAAGAAAAAAAAGTCTCTCTGGTACAACAGGTGCAACAAAAAGGTAGTTGAGTGGAGTGAAGAGCACAGAAAGTAGAGTTGTACTGTGCTCAAAGCCCACCTCAGCTACTCACTAGCTGTGTATCTGAGTTACAAAACTCTCTTGACCTTAATTTTTTTTATCTACCTAAGGGGGATAATAACAAAACCTACCTCATAGTGTGACTGTGAGAGATGCAATAGGTTAATAATATACATGAAGTTCTTAAAATAATGCCTCACACATAGCAAGGATTCAGTGAAAGTTACTCACAATTATCTTTACTTCATTAGTTTCATGAATTCATTATTTCACTACTGTGAAATCAAAGAGTCTATGGAAAAGCAGGGCATCAAGGATAATGTTTGGGGTTCTGCCTGAATCCTGAGGGAGTCCTGTTCTAGGAGGAGATCATCCCTTATCACTGCAGAGAGAAAATCAACACTGAGGTGGGTCTGCACAAACAAACCTCACTAAATAACCCTTATCTATCTATCATTAGTTTCCTCCACAAAGGGAAATTTATGTCCTCCTTTCAACAGATAAGCAGAGGGCACAAAGATTCTTCTACATTTGCTCTTCTTAATTACCTTCAGCTCGAAACGATCCTTATGCCAAAGTGGCATATTTGGGGATGACATATTCTGATCCCCTCCAATATTTAAGTCGAGGGTTATTAGGGGAATAGGAGGGCATGTTCAAGTTTCTGACTTGGAGCCCAGGTGGGAAGAGTGGCATTCACTAATGCAAAAAAGAAGGGAGATAGGTAGGACCCCAGAGAGGACGAGTTCAGAACAGGTCTATATTAGAGAAAGGCAGGAAGTCTGAACAGAAACTGTGGAAGATGCTACTTAGACAGTGTGATGCTTCTGAGTAACAATCAGGTCCAGAATGTGGTCATGATATCGAGAAGATGAAACTGCTTAGAAATGAGCAGGTGACTTGCTGGTGTCACTGCTTCTCTCTGTGACTCCACATGGTGAACCAGTCTTGTCTCCCAGCTGTTGCCATCTCAACAACCTGTGAACATTCCTTCCACATTACTCAACTTACTGATAGAAATGTTAAACGGACCTGAGCCAAATACTTACCTTGAACATGCTTGGGGAGTTCCAAATATGCTTTTCTGGTTATGAAATATTTTGTTTATATATTTAGGAAGAAATGTCAAGATAATGTTCTATACATTCCGAAGACTAACCCCTTAACTCCAGTTAATTCCCCATGACAGTTTGATCATAAGGATAGCAGAGGGAGGAGAGCAAGGTATTAATCTTGTAGCTTATTTCCTGGATTTTATAATGAATAGGTAAGATATATCTCCCAGAATCTACTGAGCCCAGGCTCCTTAAATATTAAGAGACTATACTTCTCCCAATAAAAGATATACAAAAAGACTCTCAGGCTTTTTGGCCATGATGTGTTTTCTGTTGCACTTGGCCTTGCAAACTCAGATTTCATGTTCAAATCTAGGATGGTAGGGAAGTGTGGTAGGGAAGTGTGGGGGAGGTAGAAAGACAGGGTGCTGCTGCTGGTAGAAAGACTGGGATCACAAGAAGTCTTGGAGAATGAAGACAATCAGGCTGGATTCTTGCCCAGGCCCTGCCCTTCTTAGCTCTGTGACTTGGGCAGGTCACTGAACTTTGGTTTTCCTGCCTTTTAAGTAGGGATCATATGAGCTTACTACGCCTGGCTTATTGAGTCCTCGTGGGAAGGAGGTGAAACAATGGATGGGTAAGTGCTTTTAAATGCTCCATCTAAGAGCTGTGCATTCTTTTTACTAGGGAAGAAGCTATTGGGTCTGCATCTCCAACAATCAGCGTGGCTTTGTTGCATATTAACTCTTTGCCCATCCCTGCATAATCCTTCCTGTCAACACGATCCTTTGAGAACCAGGGGTTGTCTGAAATGCTGCTTGACTTTGATTCTGATGATACAGAAAAAAATAAACTCAAATTCAGTTTTTCTTACTATATTTTCATAGCCCAGATCACTTCTGACACCACATATGTAGGGGTTTTTCCACACACCAGGTAAACAATTAATTCTGCTTGAGCTGATTGTCCTCTAATTTAATTCACTGCTGACACTGTCTACCTGGAGACAACATCAGACCCCACAGGTTGAGAGTTTAGTCCCCAAGACTGTCCCCCACTTCACAAGCCCCACAGGTTGCTTTACCTGTGCTTCTGACAGACTTGCCACACATCAGCATTCCTGTACCTCCTTCTCAAATTTTATTAATCTGATAGAAAGAAAGGCTCACAAGACTCGTGGAAAACATTTATCAATTTATTTGTTTGTTTTGTGTGTGTGTGTGTGTGTGTGTGTGTGATGCCCAGGATCGAGCCCATGGTCCAGCAAACCCAGGACTTTGTGCATGCTAGGCAAGTGTTCTGCTATTAAGCTATACCTCTACACCACATTTACCAGATTATTATAAAGGATATTACAAAGTATAGAAGTGAAAAGATGCATAAAGCAAGGCCAAATGAAGGGTTGTGGAGCCCCCATTCCCTCTCTGGTGCATCACCTTCCAGGGACCTGCACCTCTCCAGCTTTCCTGAAGCTCTCCTAGCCATACCTTTGGTTTTTTTACGAAGACTGTATCTCAGAGACGTAATTAAAGCATGGACAACCGTGTAGAAATGAGACTGGACAACAAGGGCCTAATCTCCTGCTAATAGACTGAGTGGAGAACTCGGTGAGACCTGTTCAGCTTCTTCTTGGCCTCTCTGTACAGGATTCCTTCCTTCCAGATAGACATAGTCTCCCTTCTGAAATGGGATTTTATGATTTACTATCAGACCAGACAGGTCTGAGAACAGCCAGCTCTAAGACAGAAAAGCAGAGGAAGATTAGAGTTCTATGACCTACCATGGGTGGGGAAGAGCAAATCTTGTTTCTATAACCTACATTAGGGAGGGAATTAAGAGCCAGAAACCATGGATGAAAACTAATACACACACACGTGCACACACATGCATTATCTCACACTGGTTGAAAAGCTTCTCTTGCCAAGCAAATCCAAGCCCAGGCCTCCTCTCAGCCCTTCTTGGCACCAGGTGGCAGTGAAAAACTCAAAATGCAAAAGGTCATAAAGAGTCACTTTACATTTTCGGGAGGTCTCAGGTCAGGGGATGCAGCTTGGAAGCATTTATACTCCTTAAATAATACTCTTCAAATATTCCCCCTCAAAGCCTCTTTAGTCAACTCTCTCCCTGAAGCCTATCATAAAGGCAACAACTCCCCCAAATCCCTCCCATCTTTCCCCACACTCCTGCCTTCTCTACCTCCTAAGTTTTCAATCTTATGTGGATCACTGTCTGATGCTCCTCTACCAGTAGCCCAAACAGCTCAATGCCTCCCAGCAGCTGAGCTTTGAAGTTGCATTAGAGGAAATGTTGTCTACACTTAATTTTTTTTTTTTTTAGTGGCAATGAATTTTCCAGCTGCTTCTGCCCAAAAGCCATGTGTGTGCTGTGACTGACTCAGGAGGGCAGCAAGAGGAGAAAGATAAAGGCTTCACTTTCCTCCCTCCATTGGCTCTTGGGGAGAGTTTACTGACCCAGGGAAGCTGCCTGCTCTCGGAAGTTAGAGTCTTTGCTGGGCATAGTTGTGCATGCCTGTTGTATCAATACTTGGGAAACTGAGACAGGAGGATCACAGGTTCAAGGCCAGCCTC
>PVLC010005422.1:52026-76550 GCA_004027655.1 Graphiurus murinus
GAGGAGGAGGAGGAGGAGGAGGAGGAGGAGGAGGAGGAGAAGAAGGAGGAAGAGGAGGAGGAGGAGGAGGAGGAGGAGAAGAAGGAGAAGGAAGATCATCATCCTTGGGTGAACTGCACACTGAGGCTGGCTTTCTCCCTCCTCTTCCCATAACCACTGCTCCAAAGTTTGAGTCCCCAGGCAGGTAAGAGGCTCATATATTGTTCAGTAAAGATAGCTGTTAAGATTGCTAATTACATGCCACAGACTATAGGCTACTGAAGGGAAACAGGACCCAACTCTACATTGCAGAAGTTTAAAACCTATCAATCCAGGCAGGCAGTTCCTTATGTCCCAGTATTCACAGAATCTTCAGCCTGCATGAGACCTGTGAAAACAAAGATCCAGTCCCGTTTGTCAAGTACAAAGTTGTAAAAGTTGATCACTCTATTTTTTTTACTTCCCTTAAGATATTTGGGTCAGCTCAAACTGAAGTTCCCTGAAACCTTGGAGCTGTGTTTCCAAACCAGTGACAAGCCAGGTGGCAGGACAAGTAGTCTCCATCCATGCCAAGGAAGACAGATGCACCATTAAGAAAGAGGGGAGAAGTGAGGTACGGTGGTGTACACCTGTAATTCCAATACTTGGGAGCTTGAGACAGGAGGCTCGCAGGTTCAAACCAGTCTCGGCAACTTAGCAAGACTCTATTTCCAAGTAAAAAGTAAAAAAGAGGCTGGGGGTATGGCTTGGAGGTAGAATGCCCTGGGTTCCATCTCCAGCACAGCAACACGCACACACACACACACACACACACACACACACACACACACACACATGAAAAATTAATAAATCACTACGTGACAACAAAGGAAAGATTTTCAATGTATCAACAGTATTTTCTTTTTTTAAAAAAACATGGCAGATCCAGGGGCTGTGGCACAAGTCTATAATCTCGGCTACTCCCAAGACTGAGGCAGGAGGACTGAAAAGTTCAAGGTCAGTCTGGGCAACCTAGGGAGACTATCTCAAAATAAAAACTTTTTTAAAGTGTTGGGGGTGTAGCTAAGTGGTAGAGTACCCCTGGGTTCAATCCCCAGTATGGGGTAGGGGTGGGGTGTGTATGTATATATATATATATATATATATATATATATATATATATATATATATATAATTTTTTTATATATATCCACTCTCTCTCTCTCTCTCTCCACACATATAAAAGACGATGAAACAGGAAGTAACTTCAGAGACTGAAAGTACAAAGACACATTGATTAAGAAATGCAAATATTTCCATGAAATAAATATAAAAGAAAATCCAGGCCAAGGTAAGACTGCCATTTAAGGAATTAGAGATGGAGATCTCCGTCCTTCCTTTTGGTCTCTCTGGCTCTCAGTCAAGTACATGCTTGCAATCTCTCTCTCTGTCTCTGTCTCTCTCTGTCTCTCTCTCTCTCACACACACACACACATTCGCACATTCATGGTGTAAATATTGTGCACGCAGCACTAATCACCATGTCAAAGCTCATAATCATTGTATTTCAAGGTTGCTAAACTCTGGCAGCTCTAGCAGCAACTCCAGACTTCAGAAGGTTTCTTTGAAGAGCTGTTCACATGCTATGGGCTACAAAAGCCACTGAACTCTTCTACTTCTTGTCTTTAAACTCAGTTGAAAAGTCCTTTTTTTCTCCCCTTCCCTCCCTGAGGTGGCAGTCTGTGATATCACTATTAGTTCTAAGACGGTGAACACTGTTCTGCTGTTCAACTGAACGGAACTGAAATCAACCTGCGGCACTCTTCGTCCTTTTTTTTTTTTTTTTTTTTTAGTACTGGGGATTGACCCCTGGGGTGCTCTACCACTGAGCTATATCCCTCACCCCCTTTTTATTGTTCTTTATTTTGAGATAGGGTGTCCCTAAGCTGCTCAGGCTGGCCTCAAACTTCTGATCCTCCTGCTTCAGCCTCCCATGTCACTGGGATTACAGGTGTGTACCACCGCACAGGGCCCACTAGACTCTTCTGAGTGTCAGGAAAACACCACATCAGAAATCTGTCTTTGTGTGACTCAGAAGATTCAGATCTGTGTTGCCCATACTCAGATCTGTGTTGCCCATACTGCCCTGGACTTCCCTCATGCCCTGGACTTCCCTCATGGCGTCCTTCTTCCCACATTCTGTTTGGATCTTTTTGATTTCTTCTAATTAATAGCCTTTTTTTTGTTTGTTTTTTTTTTGGTACTGGGGATTGAACTGAGGGGCATTCTACCTCCAAGCTACAACCCAAGCCCCCCTATTTTTTATTCTTTATTTTGAAACAGGGTCTCACTAAGTTGCAGAGAGCCTCACTAAGTAGCTGAGGCTGGCTGCGAACCCAGATCCTCCTGTCTCAGCCTCCCAAATACTGAGATTACAAGCGTGCGCCACCACGCCCAGCTTAATAGACATTTTAAGCAGTTTAAGTTTTACAGAAAAACTGAGTAGAAATTATGGAGTTTCTATGTACCCCTCCATCTTTCCCACTTCCCCTATTATGAATATCTGTTACAACTGCTGAGCCAGTATTAATACATTGTTTTTAACTCAAGTCCATGGTTCTCATTAGGGATCACTGTTAGTGTTGTACATTCTATGGGTTTTGATAAATGTATAATCGCATGTACCACCATTATAGTATCGTACACAAGTTATTTTATCCTAAAAATCCACTGTGCCCCACTTATTTATTCCTCCCCCCACCCTCCTTCTCCCTGAACCCTTGCAGTCCATTGATCTTTTTCTTATCTCCATAATTTTGTCTTTTCTTCAATTTTATATAATTGGAATTATATCATATGCAGCCTTTTCACCTTTCAGATTGGTTTATTTCCCCTAGCCATATGTATTTAAGATGTAGTTAAGATTTTCCATGTCTTTTTATGGTTTTGAGAGCTCATTGCTTTTTTTTTTTTTTTTTTTTTTTTTTTTTTTTTTTTTTTTTTTTTTTTTTTTTTTTTTTTTGTCTTTAGTGCTGGAGAGTGAATCGAAGGCTTCAAACATGCTAAGTATGTGCTCTACTAATGAGCTATAACCCCAGCTGAGCTCAATGCTTTTTAAGGATTAATAATATTCCATTGTATGGATGTAGCACACTTCATCTATTAACCTATTGAAGGATATCTTGGCAAAATTGCCCAAACTTTGAAGTTTGGGCAATTTTGAATGAAGCATATGAAGCATGTGTAAGTTTTGGTGTGAACATAAGTTTTCAGTTCATTTGGGTAAATATCAAGGAATCCAATTGCTAATGGTAAAAGGATGTTTCCTAGCTGGACGTGGTACGCGCTTGTAATCTCAGTACTTAGGACACTGAGACAGGAAGATCACAGGCTAGCCTCAGCTACTTAGTGAGGCCCTCCACAACTTAGTGAGACCCTGTCTCAATATAAAGAATAAAAAATAGTGCTTGGGGTGTAGCTTGCAGGTAGAATGCCCCTGGGTTCAACCTTCAGTACTGCAAAAAAAAAAAAAAAAAGTTTCCTTCTCTAAGAAACTGGCCAACTGTCCTGCAGTGTGGCTGTACCATTTCACATTCCCACCAACAATGAATGAGAATTCCTGATGCCCCACATTTTGACCAGCATTTGGTGTGGCCAGTGATTTGGATTTTAGCCCTTCTAGTAGATATATAATAGTATCTCAATGATGCTTTAATATGTATTTCCCTGATAACATATGGTGTGGAGCATTGTGTGCTGTGTGTATGTATGTGTGTGTATCTATGGTATTGAGGATTGAACCCAGGGCCTTTCTACCTCTGAGCTACATCTCTAGTCTTATTTCTTATTTTGAGACAGGGTCTCACTAAGTTGTTGAGATTGGCTACAAACCTGCCATCCTGTGTCAGCCTCCCAAGTCCTAGGATTACAAACATGCCACCACACCTAGCTGTGGAGCATCTTATCACATGCTTATTTCAATCTGTTTATCTTCTGTGGTGAGGTATCTGTTCAGGTCCCTTGTGCACTTTTGAATTAGGTTGTTTACTTATTGTTAAGTTTTAAGAGTTCTTGGTAAATTTTATGTACCCGTTCTGTATGAAATATATGTTTTGCAAATATTTTCTCCCAGCCAATGGTCTGTCTTTTCATCCACTTAAAGACCTCCCTATTTTTTCTAAATTAAATGGGTTCGAGGCCACCTTTCGCAACTTAGTGAGATCCTGTCTCAAAAATAAAATAAAAGCTCAGTGGTAAAGCAGAGACCTAGCATGAAAAAGGATTTGGGTTCAATTCCTAGTGCTGGAAAAAAAATGTGTTTCCTATTCTTTTTGTCCCTATTTCCTTGCAAAAGACCTTCTCTATTAGTCTGAAAATGGAAGGAAATGGAGCCTCTATATCAAATGTCTCAAGAGCCCTAGGAAATCAAACAACCCCAAGGGTCCTGAAACAACCAGACAATCCCAATCCAGAGGAGAATCCATTGCTGACAACTACCAGAGAACAAAACCTGTCCATCTTGTGAAGAGTCTGGAAAGAGCATCGCGTAAGAACCTGGAAGCTGGAAGCAGATATCAAACTCTGAGACAGAGCTGGAGCGCCAAGGACAATGGTGCGTATGTCATGCTCCACTGCCACCACCCCCTTTTCAGGGTCAGAAAAAGCTATGGCTGATAAGCTGAAGACCAGCTGGTTCTCATCAGTGCATGAACACTGCATGTGAAAAGGATTAATAAATCAAATCTAAGAGAGTTCAAAAAGGAATATGGTTACCTCTTACGAATAAGTTCATTAATTTCCACACTGTCTCATCTCTGGACTACATTAAAGAAATTGGTGGTGCTATCTAACACAGCCCAGACTACCAGAAGCTCACTCATGTGGCATCAACCTTAATGATGCCCGCACATGCACACAGAAAGAGGGTCAGAAAGACCAAGAAAGTGGTCCAAGTAATGGAGGCCATGCCACGGTGATTCCAAAAGAGAAGTCTGAAGTCTCTGTTGCAAACTTTGATAAGCCTCACGTTTGCCCTGATTACCCTGGGAAACAGGATGAACCTGTTGGGTAGGTTTAACTCCTTTGTTGGCTTCTCACTTTTGCCAAATACATTGCTCCCTTACTCTCCTGGCTTTTTGAAGCTCTGTTAGGCACAGCAGAATAAAAGGGATTATCGCCCCTTCTACAGGTTCATGAAAGGCACCTATAGAATCAGCTATAATGGATCTAGGCTGTTAGGTAACACCACGAGATGTCACCTAAAAGATGAAGCAAATACATGTAAGCAAGTTATATGAATTCTGATAGTTCTTATTTGTATATCAAATAACTTCCCAAAGCTTGAACGAAAATGGGAAGCAAAAGGGACTTCAGTCAAATGAGGAGAGAGAGACCAATAAAATAGTGGATGGGAATTGGTGGAGGAAGGTGGGGAGGAGAAAAACGAGGACTGAGGCAGGGAGCAGTTCAGGTAAGTCCCTTCCATACAAGGTTTCACTACCAATCTCACTAACACATATGGGGAGGGAGGAAGGGTAAGGGGTGGGCGAGTGTATGGAGGGAAATAACCAAGCGATGTATACATGAATGTTTGGATCATGCTGAGTCTCACTATGATGTGTAATTACATTGCACCAATAAAAGCATAAAAAATACTTTTCAAAATTCTCTCCCTCTCTCTCTTACACACACACACACACACTCACACACACACATACACACACACACACCCTTCAGTTGCTGGTGACCTCAACATGGGCTGTGGTTGATTTCAGTAATCCTAAATAGATGCATTTAGGATTCCAGCTACACCCTAGCATCTATTCAGCAAATGCCCAGAAGCCCAGTCCTCAGTGCTGAAGAAGACGTTCATTATTAGTGACTTTTCACCATCGGTCCCCACCTCTTGTAGCCCAAACTAAATACACAGATTATAGTGACATAATATTTAGTATGGTAGTGGCTGAGGGAGGAAGAGCTTCTCAAGTCCTGCTGAGTTTGCTTTGCCTATTACTAAATATTGCCAGGTAGCCAACACATCTATAAAAATAAAATATTTGTTTCTATTAACAATGGATACTACGCTGGATATCACATGTCCAAGCTTCAATGCCATTTAACCAGTTAAATGTGAAACTTTAAAAAGATAGTGTTTAAACACTTAGGATTGGAAAAATGCTTTCCACTCAACTTTGAAGTTGTAGTTTCTTTTGTTCTGGGAAGATTCAACCTTTATGCTTTTCAAATTAATTTAGCTTTGTTTCCCCCCTCCTTCTCTGTCTTGTTCACAGTTCTTTCAATATTCCTACCATGGGAGCCATGTGCCACCCAGCACCCCAGGCCTCCTAGCCACCCAGGGTAGGAAGTGTTGGGGCTCAGGAAAAGCACCACCAAAGTGCAGAGGTTAGGCATGGTGAGTACTTTAAACTAAAGGACATGGGAAGGTCTGAGAAGGAACCTCAGAACCAAAGTGTCTCTGCCTTCTATTAACATGTATTTGAAATGAAAGGGATGCAAAGAAATCTTTACCTTATGAGATTAGTCAGTCACAAAAAGTAAAAAATCGTATGCTCTCCCTAATATGCAGAAGCTAGAGAGAAAGTGGGTCATAAGAGGGACCCTAGACGAAGAAGGAGAAAAACTAGATAAGCAAAGAAAGTGAGTTAACTGAAGGTGATGGGGGGAGGGACACCCTAATGCACATGATGTACTTTCACAATCATATCAAAGTCAATCACTAAACTGAACTTGAGAAGTAGGTGATGTACTTTCACAAACATATCAAAGTCAATCACTAAACTGAACATGAGAAGGAGGGATGGGGGAGGGAATGGGGCAGGAATTGGAGAAGGGTTAAATGAGAGATGTGTGCATGTATGCCTCTACCAGCTTGTACCTCACAAGGATGTATGATTACAGTGCACCAATTAAAAAAAACATAAATTATTTAAAAAAATCTTTACCTTCCTTTCTTGACCAGTCACTACAGGCAGAGATCTGGTAGAGCTTATTTTGGTAAAAAGTCTTAACTTTCATTTGCTAACTTTTTGTGAGCTGATCCAGGACCTCACTGCAGGCTCTGAAGTGAGTCAGGTATTTCAGCTGCCCCACACTGGATGCTTTTTCCTCCCATTGTAAGAGTCGCAGCAGACACTCCAATAACAAAGACAGGTTAACCAAAGAAAGCCACAAGTTTATTTTATCATAACTTTACATGATGTAAGAGCCTTCAGAATGAAAATCCAAAGACACAGGGAAGCCAGAGCCATGGCTCAGGACTGAAATCCCAGCTACCCAAAAGGCTGAGGCAAAAGGGTAGAGAGTTCAAGACCAGCCTGGGCAACTTAGCAAGACCTCAAGCTAAAAAAAAAAGATAAGGTGAAGTAGGAGCCATCATGTACCAAAGTGATTGGACAGAAAGGATATAACCCAATGCTAGTAGACCAAGTGTGGAATCCTGGCAAGGCCTGTCCAGGTTCTTCTTAGCATCTCTATGGTAGCATTTCTTCCTCTCTGGTATGAGGCAGGAGTCCTCTGGAATGAGGATTTTATGACCTACTATTGGACAAGAATAGGTCAGACAATTTCTTTGTGGCCAGTTCTTAACACAGAAAGGCAATGGAAGGTTAGAGTAATTTTTTTTTTTAGGTTTTATGGCTTGCCTTGAGAGGAAGAGGTTCTAGTTTCTATGTCTATGATCTACCTTGGGGAAGGGGGATACTAGTTTCTATGTCTCTCTTTGAGACAGAATGAGAGGCAGAGATGAAGTCAAGGCCCTCAGCAACTTAGCAAGGTCCTGTTTCAAAATAAAAAGTAAAATAGGGCTCAGATGTAGCTCAGAGGTAGAACGCCCCTGGGTTCAATCCTCAGTAACACACACACACACACACACACACACACACACACACACACACACAGATTAAAGGAAGGGTAGGGAAGGGGAGGAGAGGGGAGGGGAGGGGAAGGAAGGGAAGGGAAGGGGAGGGGAGAGAGACAGAGACAGGAAGGCAGGAAAGAGTGAGAGAGACTTTGATTCTGACGCCTTGTAATGTTCTTTAGTCCAAAATACTCAGCATGCAAAAGCTCTGTACTTTGGGCATCCTTTTCTGAGTCCAGACAGGAACAGAGTAGGCCTCTCTTACTGCTGAGGAAGCAAATATAAAATGCAGCCTATATTTACACAGAAGGGACTTGCTCAAAGAAGCATGAGATATGTTTCCTTTCAGAAATAATCCTCCAAGCAAGTGGGTTCAAGTACTAAAGTCTTGAACAAGTCAGCTGACTTCTGCCTGAGAGATCGGCTTCTGACAAACAGGACAATTCACCTGCTTGGATTGAGAAAGCAAAGTAAACTCCCACCATGCGAATGGCCAATGCCACATCTCTCATCTCAAGGGAAAACCTTTAAGATTGTTGTTGGTAAGGTTATAAAATATATATATATTTTTAAAGTCCTACTAGCATTACTGAAGAAGAGGGCAATTCTATGTGAAGCCGTGGGACAACAGGACCAGACTCAGCACAAGATGAAGATTCTTATTCTCATTTTTATCAATTTGCTACAAGAGTTCTGATTGTTGTGACAAAGTAATTAGGTAGTGGAGGAGCTATGTATTATAGCTGACATTCCAATAAAGCAGCAGCAGGGGGCTAATCCACCAATGTTATTGGGTAAAGAATTACAAATTGAAGCAAAAGTATAAATAAATGTCCCACTGCTCTTGAATATATAAAAATGAATGACTAGGACCTGGTGATGCAATTAATTTTGACATAATGCTCAGTGTAGAGTGTGGACTTGGTAGCTAAATGCTGCGTCTTTCAGTACTTAGCCCTAAAGGGCAAAATAAGTGGCTCAAGAAGGATTCCGAGCTCAAGACATCAGAGCTTGTGCCTAAAATTTATCTCTTAGCCAGGGTTCCCCAAATCTTCTGTAATGCACTTGGATGATGACAAATGTCAGCCTATACTTAGAGGATAAAAGGGTTCTTTTCCATGCTGAAAAAGTTAAGGGTTTGCTAAACAAATCCCACCCTGAATGCCAGAACTGACTAGCCACTACAGCACACCCAAGAGTTTGTACATTCGTTAAAGGGGGATGTTTAGAATTTCTATAGCAGAGGTAATGTTCCAAAACAACCAGAGTTCCCACTACAACCTGGCCATCAAAAAATAGGGCCAAGGATGTAGCTCAGAGGTAGAATGCCCCTGGGTTCAATCCTCAGTACCACACATACACACACACACACACACACACACACACACACACACACAAATGTAATTGATGGAGCAGGTTGCAAGCCTGTAATCTCAGAACTTGGGAGGCTAAGGCAGGAGGATCACAGGTTCAAGGCCAGCAATTTAGCAAGGACCTCTGCAACTTAGTGAGAAACTGTATCATAATAAAAAATAGCCAGGTGTGGTGGTGCATGCTTGTAATCCCAGTACTTGGGAGGCTGAGACAGGAGGATCACAGGTTTGAGGACAGCCTCAGCTACTTAGTGAGGCCCTCCGCAACTTAGTGAGACCCTCTTTCAAAATAAAGAATAGAAGCTGGGTGTGGTGGCGCACGCTTGTAATCCCAGCATTTGGGAGGCTGAGACTGGAGGATCTGGGTTCGCAGCCAGCCTCAGCTACCTAGTGAGGCTCTCCGCAACTTAGTGAGACCCTGTTTCAAAATAAAGAATAAAAAATAGGGCTGGGGGTATAGCTCCAAGGTAGAATGCCCCTGAGTTCAATCCCCATTACCACAAAAAAAAATAAAAGAATAGAAAATAGGGCTGGGGGTGTAGCTCAGAGGTAGAATGCCCCTAGGTTCAATCCCCAATTCTGCAAAAATAAATAAATAAATAAAAATAATAAATCAAAAGGGCTGGGCATGCAGCTCAGAGGTAGAATGTCCCTGGGTTCAATCCCCAGTCCCACCACCACCACCAAAAAAAAAAAGTAATTAATGTCTAAAATGTTGACTTTTCTTATTTGAATTTGTATTTTCATAAAGATTCAGTAGCTGGTTTAAGAATAGCTGTAAAATTTCCAGGTTCTTAAACCTCAAAGGAGGACAAGATAAAGCTAAGCCCCTCACAAGCAGTAACAGAAGTGATCCCATTAAGCACCACTGTCCAAACATGTCCCTCTTCAAACAGACTAGCAAGCAAAAGACTGACTGGAGGTGCTGGTGTCTATTTTATTTCCACCTGAGGGTTTTAGCTTAAGCTGAAGCTGAAGCTTATGTTCTTGACAGAGCTCACATGTTTTAAAAGGAAAGAGAATCATTCCAAATAATTACTTCAAAAACTAAAACTCATGGTTTAAATAATGTTAACACCATTGATCATAACCTAAAATACAAAATAAGCAACATGAAAAGACCCTTTAAATGTTCCTCCTGATTTCCCTCCCTAATTTCTGTTTCCTCGCTGCACAAGAATTCTCTCTGTTCACAGTAGTTGTTTGAGCACCGTGCCACTTAACTCATTAGGAGCCAGTTAGTAATTTGTGTGGTTGATTCAATTAGACAAGTATCTCGCATATCTACTAGATGCTTGAGATACATGGGGAGAGGGGGATCCTAAAGACTCTCATGCAGCTTACATTCCAATGGGGGAAGACAAACAATAAACATCACAAAGACAGAACTACCCAGGATGCAGAAGGCACTAGAGGGGCAGGTATTAAACAGAGAGGGCATCACGGAGAAGCTGAGGGAGTAGCACAGTGTTCTTCTCACAGAAGGGCTGTCCAGGCTGCGGGGAGAGCTAGAATATGCCAGAGGCCAGAGCACAGCCAGCGTAGTGGAGACACAGAAAGTGTGCAGCACGGCTGAAATGGGTTGAGCAGGTCAGTGGAAAGAGAAGCTCAGAAAGACTAAGGAGGAACACTACAAGGACTAATTTCTCCCTCCAGAAGGCCGATTGCCAAGATGGTTTAGTCTTGAAAGGTGTCTCAGGGTGCTTGTCCCATGTCTTGAAACAGCAGATGTGACATCTTTTATTTTTCTTTAACGTGCAGAGGCCACCCTGCATATTGCCATTTATTGCCACCTCCCATCCTTTTTTTCTCTTTCTGTTTTTTTTTGTTTTTTTGTTTTTTTTTTTTTTTTTTTGTAGTACTGGAGACTGAGCCCAGGGGCATTCTACCTATTCTACCTCCAAGCTACACCCACAGTTCTATTTTTTTTAATTTCGAATTAGGGTCTCACTAAGTTGTGGAGGGCCTCACTAAGTAACTGAGGCTGGCCGAAAACCTGCGATCCTCCTGTCTCAGCCTCCCAAGTACTGGGATTACAAGTGTGCATAACCATGCCTGGCTGACACCTTCCATCCTTAATCTTTAACTTGGGAATGCTTTCTAGTGATGGTCAAACCCCATTTCATTTTTCTCTTACTGGGCACAATAGGTAACTACATTTTCTAGCTTATCTTATGGTTTTACTGGGACCCTGTGACTAAATAGTGGCCAGTGGAAGGTGAGTGAAAGTGACATAAGCCACTGTACTACCAGACTCACAAGTTTCTAAGCAAGAAGGCACATCAAACAAAAGGCCGTGCATCACAACAGAGACTAAAAGGTGAGACCAAAACTAAAGGCACCAGGTACCATTGATATAGGATAGAAGAAATAGGTAGAAAATAAGAACCTGATGCTAAAGTTCCTCATGCCTTTACTTCCCAAACCAGTTCTGTTTCCCAGTCCTGTCACTCCCAAATTCCTGGAAAATCTGCAAATCTTAAAGTTAACAAACAAAGAAACTATATGTGCCCTTGCACTCTTAACCAGTCAGATACAATATTTTGAGAAATATATAATTTAGGGGAACTTCCACCTTATCTATTAATCAGATAATGGAGACTTTGATCATTAGTCCAGGGGACCTGAGGATCCTAAGGATGACCAGGCCACCAGAACCCACATTGTGACCACCAGACTGAGGTCATCCTCAAATAGCTTCCTGTACCCACCCTGTACCCACCCTGTACCTTCCTGTACCTTTTGGCTCCCTTTAAAAGAGAGCCAAAAACCAAATAACCCAATCAAGAAATGGGCAATTGAACTAAACAGACACTTCACAAAAGAAGAAATACAAATGGCCAATACATATATAGTCATGTTAACAACATTAGCTATCAGGGAGATGCAAATGAAAACTACGTTGAGATTCCATCTAACCCCAATTAGAATGGCAATCATCAAGAAGTCAAACAAGCCAGCAATGGCGGCACACGCTTGTAATCCCAGTACTTGAGAGGCTAAGACCAGGTTTGCAGCCAGCCTCGGCTACTTAGTGAGGCCCTGTTTCAAAATAAAGAATAAAAAATAGGGCTGGGGGTATAGCTCAGAGGTAGTATGCCCCTGGGTTCAATCCCCAGTACCAAAAAAAAAAAAAAAAAAAAGAAGCTGGCGAGGATATGGGGAAATAGAAACTCTCCTTCCACAACTTTCGTCTCTGACTTCTCCTCTTCCTCTTCAATGTCACCTCATTTCTTACCTGAATTAATCAAGTATCCTCTTAACTGGTTTCCTAGCTTCCATTTGAAATCTCCATAAAGTCAATCTTCTCAGTGAAAGTGATCTAAAACTAGACTTAGCATAGAACCAAAACTCTGCACTGCGACCTCCAGGCTTCCCCCTGGCCTGGGTCCTGTCTGCCTGATCGCTCACAGAGCTCTTCCTCCCCCTCACTCACTAATCACTGTCCTACTGGCAGCTCTGCCTCACCTTGGCCTCAGTATTTGCCTTGCCTCTGCCTGGAATGTTGGCCCTGACTCCCTTCATGGCTGGCTTCCTCTTGTTCGTTAGGTGTACATTTAGATATCACTTCCCAGCCAGGCATGGTGGTACATGCCTGTAATCCCAGTACGTGGGAGGCTGAGACAGGAGGATCACAGGTTTGAGACCAGCCTCAGTAACTTAGCAAGCAAGACTCTATTTCAAAGTAAAAAATAAAATAGGTCTGAGGGTGTAGCTCAGAGGTAGAATACACCTGAGTTCAGCCTCCAGTACCACGTGCAAAAAAAAAAAAATAGATATTGCCTCCCCAGAGAGGCCACCTGAACCACCCTACCTGAAGAAGGCCCTTCCCCTGTTAATGTCTATCATGATATATGGTCTCTTTAGAAAGCTTCTCAGTCTGCAATGATCTTATCCACCCTGTGTTTACTTGCCTGACGTTCCCACTAAAATGCTGTGTTCATAAAGGTAAAATAATAACTAATACTTCCTCTGTGCCAGACACAGGCTTAAGTGTTTTATATACACTGGCATGACCTGCCAACTAGCTCCCAGAAACAACACCTTTTGTTTTTTCATACCCAAACTTCATGGACAGTATGTAACTCTCAACAGAGTTCATTTATTTTAGGCTAATGGAAAATTTTAGCTACACCTCCTAAAGTTCCATATGTGTTAGCAAAACAATGTAGGGGAAATTTTTCCAGTTACTTTCCAAATTCAAGTGCTAGAACAGCAGTTACAGTCACAGACATTTTGAAGCACGGTGAGTATCCACAGCGGGATGTGGTCTTTGGATGTTGCTGATGCTGAGTGACCTCAGAGCCTCCTGCTCAGGGTGAGTCATGCTCTCCCACTGACACTTGTCCTGATGCATTTACCAGAGCTTTCCGAATTGAGCCATTGTCTTTGCCTAGCACTGTACAGTGCAGACCAGACTAGTTGATACAATGTTGCAGAGAATTGTGGACAGGAATTAAAAGAATAAAATTTGTTATTACCATAGAAAAAATTGTAATGGACAGAAGTAGAAATGTTTCAGTTTTCTGGTGATCAATATTTTAAGCATGCTACATCCTAATGCAACCTTTGTTTTGATACACAGAAAAGGGAGGACTGTTTCTATACCTTCTGAAGGTAACTGCTTAGGGTCCACAAATTAAACTCATAAAAGACGGATTAGTAAGAGAAAAGACAGACTTTCATTCAAGTAAGTTGTGGAAGTCCACAGAACAATGGTACTCAAAGTGGTAATTAGACTTTAGGGCTGTGTGTGTGTGTGTGTGTGTGTGTGTGTGTGTGTGTGTGTGTGTGTGTCACTAGGGACCAAATCCAGGGCCTCATACATGCTAAGCAAGTGCTCTAGCACCTAGCTACATTCCCAGTCATTGAATATTCCTTACTGGGGGATGAGAAGGCAGGAGAGAACAATTACGGAAATATAAGTGACTTTTATGAAAGATTCATAGGCCCTCAGAAGAACAGATGAGAGCTATGGTAGCTTGTGACAATGTCTCTCCGGGTATGGTACTGTCTTCTCAACTCAGAGCAAGATTAGAGTTGCAGCTGGGAGGGATTCATGACAGCTGAGTTCCTTGGGGAGGCCCTGCTTTTAGGCAGATAAGGAACTTCAGGAAATGAAATGCCTTCAGCTTAAAATAATTCTTATGCCAATGTGGCATATTTTGGGAATGGCATATCCTGATCCCCTTCAGGTGCCTGTGTATTTTACTTATGTTTTCGGAAACTAGTTGGGAATTTGGAGTTCATGTGTAATATATTATAATCTTTGCCTTTTAAAATAATGTGAAATAATGCCCAATTAGCATCTTTTACAAAGAATATCTAATTTTCGGGCACAGATTACTCATATTTAAAGAGATGCTAAGTTAGTACTAACTGCTGTTAAACATGTGTCTACCTTATGTTGTAGGTATTTTTATTCACCTTCCCTCTTTCTGTGAAGCCCAGAAAGGTTATGTAGCATACCCAGGATTTAGTTGATTTAAACTCCTATCTCTAGATGTTCAGGGAGCCTCTTCATTTGAAAGCTTCCTTATACATAAACTCTTCTCTTGTTAATCTGTCTATTGCTAATTTGCAAGTCCCTATCCCAGGACCCTCAGATGGTGGAGGAAAACTTTTCCTCCTAACATAACCTGTCAGTGTCAATTTCCTGACTTTGACAATTGTATTATGGCTGTGATGGTCACTTAGGAGAGTGCCAGGAGGAAGGCTGGCTACTATGAAGGCTGTTAACCTGATGATTATGGGAACATTTTAAAGCTATAGGATGAGCTGGGCATGGTGGTACATGCCTCTAATCCCAGTACTTGGAAGGTTGAGATAGGAGGAACAAAGGTTCGAGACCAGCCTCAGAAACTTAGGAAGACCCTATTTCAAAACTAAAAAGATAGTGCTGGGGTGAACTCAGAGGTAGACTGTCCCTGAGTTCAATCTCTAGTACCACACAAAAAAAAGTTATGGGGTGAATAAAGTGTTTTTCAGGCAGGGTGGGGACTACGAGTGTATGAAGGAACATCCCGGTGTGGGTAGTTAGCAGGCCCTAACAAAGCCCATTTGGGAGGACGCCAAAGCCTATTGCCACCAAATCAGAATTTTCTTTCCTTTTTCAGAAGGTCTGCTGTCGTCCACTCACCTGGGTTTTTCTCAGTATCAACTGACAAAGAAAGGTGGAGAACCATCTCGATATATAACATAGTCTGTTTTCTATGACAAATGACTTAACTTGGGAAACAATTTACATTCTTGGCTCTCTGATTCCCTGCTGGCACTGAGATGAATGCTGTGCCAGTCTCCGGGGTTTATTTTAATTCAATTTAATATATTAATTTGATGCAAAGAAATCATTAACTCCTCCTGCATACCTTTGTTCTCTGAATGCTTCCCCTTAGTGCCTGGAAATCTTGCTGATTTGCACAGATTAGCCAGGTTGTTCTTCGTTTTGAAACACTTAAAAGGCCCAGTGGGGCTTCAAGTTCCTTCTTCACCCCTTCGTATCAGCCATAGCTGCCCAAGTTTATGTTCTCTTTGTTGAGTATCACTGTAGGCTCCATTTTCACTGTGTGGGGGATTTTATCACCATGAATTGACCCAATTACTATGCTCTTTTAGTTATATTGCCTAGCTTTCTTATTTGGATAAATCTTCAAAAATCTTTAGAAGGCATTTTAGAGAGTAATCAGGCTGGTTCCCAGGGTTTTACTCTTCACACTTAAGAATTTTATTTAAAATGAGCATGGTTATAAACAAAACAAAATCTAGACATGAAAAAATTATGGGAAGAAAATGCATCAAAATGTGTTTTTTAAATTTTTCTATGAGTTAATATAATATTCATAATGGGAAAATACAATTACTTTGTTAAAATGAACATGGAAATTATCTTTCATTTTAAAAATTTTATGCATGTTTTTGGATCAGAGAGAAAAATAGAGTAGGCCTAGATTTATGTAATACTTTTTCCCAAAAAACAACTATAAGGTATTCTCTGATGAAAATATTATTTGCTATTGATTCTCATTATAGAATAAATGATGTGGTGCTAGGGGTGTAGCTCAGCGGCAAAGCACTTGCCTAGCATGTATGAGGCCCTGGGTTTAATCCCCAGCACAGGAAAAAAAAAAAAAATTGTGGTCCTACACCATTAAACTGAGCTTTAAAGAAGTTGAATAAGAAAGAATACTCTCAGTAATGACCATGTGACATCTTTTCATTTTGTAGACATGCTCAAAACAACAGACAATGTATTTTCTGTTAATAAAGGACTCATCCATCCACTCATCCACCAGCTCCTCCCATTCCTGAGCCCACTGGGGTCCTAGGGAAACTGTGGTGAACAACATAGGCCCAGGCTCGCCACTCTAAAGCAGGCAGGCTGGGGGAATACAGCAGTTAAACAGGCCACTGCCTTAGTCTGTTCAGGCTGCTAAAGCAACCAGCCATAAACAGGGTGGCTCAGAAACAACAGACATGTACTTCTGTTCACAGTTCTGGATACGGGAAAGTTCAAGATCAAGGTACTGGCAGGTTCCGTGTCTGTTGAAGGCCTGTTCAACTGCTCAGTGCACCTCACATGGCAGAAGGGGTGAGAGACCCTCTGAGGCCTCTTTTAAAAGGGCCCTAATCGGCTGGGGGTATAGCTCGGAGGTAGAATGCCCCTGAGTTCAACCCCCAGTCCCGCAAAAAAGGGCCCTAATCCCACTGTGGTCTAATCACCTCCCAGTGGCCTTGATTTCAAATACCACAGTGAGGATCAGGTTTCCACATGTGATTTGGGAGGCGGGGCAGGAGGACACAAAAACATTCAGTCTATGACAGCTGCCATGAGTACAGGGAGGGAACAGCTCATAGACTCCTGAAAGCAGAGGAGAGGCAGCCGCAAGTAGTTGGCGGCTCCTTTGGACAATGTCCTGATGAATTTACTTAGAATTTCCTAGCCTTGCCGGGCGTGGTGGTGCATGCTTATAATCCAAGTACTTGGGAGGCTGAGGCAGGAGGATCGCAGGTTCGTGGCCAGCCTCACTCTACTTAGTGAAAAAAAAAATTATATATATGGTTATGTGCAAATATGTGAAATAGTTTACATTTATGTAAACTTGTGAGCATTTCTGATCTTATCCAGACTGTGTCTACAGTGGTAACCTGAGATGTCCAGGCACAGAGGTAGACTCACTACTGTATCCCTATCCCTTGCAAGAGTAATTGGCATAGTAAGTATTTGCTGAATGAATGAATGAATGAATGAAATCAGTTTACATCCACAAGCAATCAAGGATGGCTTCTACACTAGAGGACCTACTGGTGCAAGGAGCATCCATTGTGAGCTGGAATGTAGGGAACTAGTCTTACCCCTATTGACGGATGTAGGCTGGGGTTCAGAATCAAGCTGCGGGACATTGAGCTGCCTAGCACACAGACCTTTATCTTCATTATTAATCTGCTTTGCTGCAGGACAAAGGCAAGGACATTAATGTTGATACAATTAAAAGACAATAGTATCTGTGCTTCATTTTGCTCAATGGCTGGAAATGCAGCAAGCCCAAAGCTCCAAGCCAGATGAGGACAGATGGATGGTTTCAACAAAAATGTTGGACAGATGTGTGAACTCATGTATGGAAACACTTTATAAGTTCATTTCAGAATTCTAGATCAACTGGTCTCAAATCAATATCTGACAGCCCTAGACAAAGTTGAAAGGGAAGTTCGGGGGGTCTCTGTTTTTCTTGGGGCATTATGGTAATCATTTTTTGTTATTGACACATATTGATTGTTCAAATTAATGGGTTTCATTATGCCATTTTCATATATGTGCATATATTGTGCCTTGATCATGTCCACCCTCCCAGGGGTCAGGGGTCTTGGCTTCTTTTTTTTTTTTTTTTCAGTACTGGCGATTAAACCCAGGGGCATTCTACCTCTGAGCTACAGTCCCAGCCCTATTTTTTTTTTATTCTTTATTTTGCTACAGGGTCTCACTAAGTTGCGGAGGGCCTCACTAAGTAGCTGAGGCTGGCCTCGAACCTGTAATCCTCCTATCTCAGCCTCCCAAGTACAGGGATTACAAGTGTGCACCACACCCAGCTTCTTGGCAGCTTTTCTGAGGAGAAATATTTACTTCCCCACCCTCAAGATAAGAACAATTAGCTGGGTGCAGTAGAACCTATCTGTAATCCCAGCTATTTGGGAGGCTGAGGCAGGAGGACTCAAGTTCAAGGCCTGCCTCAAAAATTAAACACGGCCCTGTCTCAAAATAAAATGTGCTGGGAATGTAGTTCAGTAGCAAAGCTCCCCTGGGCCCAATCCACAGTAAGAACAATCCACATTGCCTCTTCCCTCTGAAGTTCGTTCTATACTTACAGGATGTCGACAGCAAGCTGAAACTCAGCCCAGAAAATGAACTCCATGAGAACTGTGAAAAAGAAGAATCAAACTCTGCAGGTACAGGTGGCAGGATGCTAAATACATAAATAGGAAAAGGGCTATTTTTCAAGATAGTGTTATAGGTTAATTTATGTCCCCCGCCCCCCATTCATATGTTGAAGTTCTAGTTCCCAGTACCTCAAAATGTGAGCTCGTTTGGAGATAGGATCTTTTAAGAGGTAATCAAGTTAAAATAAGGTCTTGGGGTGGGCACTGATCCAGTAAGACTGGTGTTCTTATACAAAGGGGATATTTGACTGGTAGAAGGAAGACAATGTAAAGAAACCTAGACAGAACAGGGCCATCCACCAGACAAAGAGAGAGGCTGAACTGATTCTTCCCTCGGGGTCCTCAGAAGGAACCAAGCCCCCTGACACCTTCATCTCAGACTTGTGGCCTCCAGGCCTGTGAGACAATACATGTCGGTTGTTGGGCCTCCCGGTAATGGCTGCCCTAGGAAACAAATATGTAGGGCAAAGTGTGCTTCATAATGAGTTAATATTATAATCCTGCTTCTTCCTACTTCACTAACATTGAACTCACCATAACCTGACCTTTCAGGTGATGCAGCAATGGACAATGACAGACTCCTCCAAATCCCCAAACACCGATTTCAGTGTTGGTCCATGACCAAAGGCTATCACTTTACCAGGACAGCTTGCCTGAGTTACCTTTGGCCACCTTCTCTTGCCCTCCACTTCCCTTCCACCCCAGGCCCTCACTCAAAACTTTGGAAAACTTCCTTTCTTTATTGCTGCCAATGCCTTAGCCCCTCACCCCCACCCACTCCCCAATGCAAATATTCTGTCTTCCTCGAAGAACTTGCTTGGCTAGTAAGTCCTTTTGGCAAAACTAGATTATTCTTTTTCTCAATTCTCTCTGAACCATAAATTCATGCCTTTCGGGCTGGGCCTTCCACAGCCCATTCCACAGCAGATTTACTGCCCACTCCATCTTCCTTTTGCACTACTTAATCTGCTGTATTTTAATTGGGTAATAAAACTCTGTGTGCCACCCGGAAAAATTCCAGAGCAAGCAATCATTAGGGACATTCTCTCAGCAGCCAATTGCTAATTATTTATTCAAGCCCAAAGCCTAATTCCACCCCTGAGTGCGGTGGTTCTGAGCTGCTTCGCTCCCTGTTTGTAGAGCTGGAGCCTGAGCAGGGTCGGGGGGTTGGGTGGGCAACAGTCAGGGTCCCCTGTGAGCGCATCCTGAGGCAGGACAGTGCGAGCGCATGGGAGAAGCTTCTCAAATAGGAGGATTGTCTTGGGGCTTTGCCTTGTTAAATCCTATATTGCTTAGAGATGAGCCTGCCACAATAAATAAGGAAGTGTCCCCAGCTAGGTCATGCTGAAGAGAAAAAAGAGACTAGTCAGTTTGTGCTATTGGGACAACTGGATAGCCATCTGGAAGCACACTCACACAGGATAAATTACATACAAACAAAAATATGACTGTGAAACTGAATTTATAAAAATGCTAGAATTTTTATAAAAATGTTATAATTTTTCTGTGGATTCATCCATAGATTAGGCCCATTGTTGTTGTTATTGTTGTTGTTGTTGTTGTTCTCCTCCTCCTCCTCCTCCTCCTCCTCCTCCTCCTCCTCCTCCTTCTTCTTCTTCACTGGGGATTAAGTCCAAGGGCAATTTACCACTGAGCTACATTCTTAAATCATTTATTTATTTATTTATTTATTTATTTATTTACTTATAGACAGGGTCTCACTAAGTTACCCAGGCTGGACTCAAACTTGGAGTCCTCTTGCCTCCGTCTCCCAAGTAGCTAGGATTACAGGTAGGCACCATGATACCCAGCTGTGTCTTTCTAACTATGGCACAAAATCCAAAAATCTTCAAAGAAAAAACTGATATATTTGGCTAAGTAAACATTAACATTTTTTAAAAATGCATTCCCCCCACCTGCCCCCCCCCAAAAAAACCAATAAAGTCAGAAGATAAGTGACAGACTGGGAAAAATGAAATCAATAAAAAACCCAATAGAAAAAGGAGCAAATATATAAACAGAGAGTTTATTAGGGAAACAACAATAAGTAGCTCTTAAATATTTTTAAAAGTCCATTGAAAAAGAAATGAAATCACAATAAAATATTATTTTTCATTTATCCAACTAGCAAGAATCTAATCTCATACATTGTTGATGGGAGTATAAATTGGCCCAATCTTTATGAAGAATAACTTAGCATATCTATCCAGAGAAGAAATCAGTCATGTGCTACTTCATGATGGAAAGTTTCCTGTATTGAGAAATTCACTGTTGTGTGGTTTTGTTGCTGTGCAAACATCATAGAGTATCTCGACACAAACTAAGATGACTATGACATCACTAGGTGATATAATCTTATGGGACTACCATCATATATGTAGTCTGTTGTTGACCACATATCATTATGTGGCATATGATTGTATATACATATTCTTTGATTCTATGAACATGTCTTTCAAATATGTTCACACATAGACACAACATATTGTACAAGGGTTATTTATGAGACATTAACCAAAGATTGGAAACCACCTAAATGTCTTATAAAAAGGGAACTGCTTAGCCAGGCATAGTGGTGCATGCTTGTAATCTCAGTAGTTGGGAGGCTGAGACAGGGAGGATTGCAGGTTCACAGCCAGCCTCAGATACTTAGTGAAGCCCTTTGCAACTTAGTGAGATCCTGTTTCAAAATAAAATAAAAAATAGACTGGGGTGTAACTCAGAGGTAGAATGCCCCTGGATTCAACTCCCAGTACTGAAGGAAAAAAAAAAAGAAACTGTTTTAATCTACTTTGATAAGTCCATATAGTGGAATATTCCTTAGCTGTAAAAAAAATAAATAAATAAAGAAGTTCACAATGAATCAATATGAGAAAAATCATGCATAAAAATATAAGTACAGCCGGACATGGTGGCACATGCTTATAATACTAGTACTTGGGAGGCTGAGACAAGAGGCTCGCAGGTTCAAGGACAGCCTCAGGAATGTAGTGAGACTCTCAGCACCATAATTTGAAACTGTTTCAAAACAAAAGAATAAATAAACGGCTGGAGGTGTAGCTCAGAAGTAGAATGCTCCTGAGTTCAATCTCCAGCACTACAAAATTATGTACATGTTCCATACATTTGTGTAAAGCAAACTACATATGTAAGTAAAGGTGAGGTAGAATGAAGTATATCTCTGTAACTCAGGCTTCAAAAATATTCAAAAGGATGAACAAGAAAGATACAGCAGTGGTTACTTATTAAGAAGGATAGGAACTGAATGATGAGAATAAGTGGGAGATAATTTTTTTCATTTGATGGCTTTTTGTACTTTTTGATGTTTGAACCATGTGAACACTTTACCTATTCAAAAAACTGAATTAAAACAAAATCTGCTGGGGAGACAGAGAGAAGAGAGAGAGAGGACCTGGAGACTGATTATACACATAGTGTGGTTTCCTGGCAACCAAACCTCACCAAATCCTCCATCCTCTTCCTTCCTTCTGCGTGTGTCACAGTGGCGACAGCTCCAGGGGGCGAGGGCTGAGGGAGGAGAGAGAAGAGCAGAAGGGGGGCCTGACCTCGCTGGTCATGCGACTCTGCTTCTGACATTACTGTCAAGTGATATTATTCACAGAACATTGTATTTGTATGTGCAAGCATATCTGTTTGCTAAATGGACATTTTACAGCTCTGTCTTGCCATTTCCTCATATTTACGTATATACCAGCAGCCTGAAATAAAGGAAGTGACCTCGCCAATTTGGATTTCTGAGAAGACCTACACGTTTATCTTGAGTCTTACCTCCCTTTGTTCTTAAAAACATCCCCTGAGTGTATAACCAGATTTCACTGGAACACAATGTGACATGGGGTACCCACAGCAGACTCACCCTGGGCCCTGCACTGTCCTCAGGAGGCACCTCCCCTCCAGTTCCAGATGCTACTAGCCCAAGGGACATACTCTGCTTCTTGGTGATTCAATATTCAACAAGTGTTTGGTGAGGGTTGCATGGCAGGTATTTTAATACACTGAGAGCCTTACCACAGAGTCTTCTGAGGCAAAGCCTCCATTTTGATTTCAATGTTAGTCATTAATGAACAGTAAGGGATGGGACTTTGTTAGCAAAGGAAAAGGAATTTGTTGTCTTTAGAAACAAAACATGAGCATTCGGGAGGTTGAGACTGGAGGATCCGGGTTCGCGGCCAGCCTCAGCTACCTTGTGAGGCACTCCGCAACTTAGTGAGACTCGGTTTCAAAATAAAGAATAAAAAATAGGGCTGGGGGTATAGCTCGGAGGTAGAATGCCCCTGAGTTCAAACCTCAGTACCACAAAAAAAAAAAGAAAGAAAAGAAAAGAAACAAAACATGGCATAAAGAAAAATAATGAAATCAGAATTCCCTTGGGGAATTCATTTCCACTTGCAATATCTCCTGTTAATTTAGAGTGCCACACAGCACGATGATTATTTAGAAACTGGCAAGAAACGGTGAGTATTCCAAAGATGGGATAAGGCAATTTTGAAGCATGATTTTGAATAGCAGCAACCATAGCCAGCTACTGATTGTTGAGGAGGGAAAGCCAGGCTAGAGAAGAGGAGTCCAACTAGTCCTAACCTTGAGGAGGCAGGAGCCCAGAAAATAAACCACTCCAGCCATGCCTTGGAAGATGTGGTAGGAGAGGCCTCCATATAAAATGTGCCAGGGCCCCAGCTCATTTGCCCCAGCAAGCAGGCATTGCTTCTGCACTCACCCACTGTCCCACCTCAACACCCTCTCCAGCTTCTAGTGTGGCTACATTGCTGACCACAGAGCTCCAGGGGCCATCGCAACAAAACTACCACCATTTTGCACCAAGATATAGGACGCTGACTCTGGGGAGTCAAAGAGGTTACAATGAAAGGTTCAAATTGCAGGACTGTGCCCACTGGGATTCATTGCTGTATGAGCAGCCGGAGGCTTGGGGTCTTCATAAAAGCAAACACTATTAAGAGGGAGGGCACCCATCTGGCCCAATTGCTCTCATGGGCCTCTGGGGTGGAAGAACCTTGAAAGGGGTAAGTCAGCTTAATGGAGAAAAGTCTTAAGGATCACACCACAGGATAAAAATACTAAAAAGAGATCAGAAAAGGTCATCTAGATGTTGTATTGAAAGGAATTCAGAAAGCACAGGTCAGGAACCAAGACCAAGTAATGCCTTTGAACTTTCTGGAATCTTTCTAATCTCCTCATGTCCTCATGTTTTCCTCTTCAGTTATCATTCTACCATCATTCCCAGGAGCACACCCTTAAAAAGAAAAAAAAAAAACAACTTAAAGTAGAAAGGATCTGGTCTATGTGTTTGCCTTGAGAGTAAGAGTTAATCATTGGGTGGTACAAACTGAAGGGGAAGGAAACCCAGGAGCAGGGTGGGTAGTGCGGCTTTGGAGAGAATAGATGGCTCTCCTAAGGAAGAAGACACAGGGGGCCTTTACATATCCAGGAAACAGTAATAAATGAATGGTTTCTCCAAAGATTTTGTTTTCGTGTCCTTATACATTTTTGTGTTTCTTCATCCTTTTTTTTTTCCTTTTTTTCAAGTGTGTGTGTGTGTGTGTGTGTGTGTGTGTGTATGGCTAGGAATTCAATCCAGAGCCTCATGCATGCTAAGGAAGCACTCTACCACTGAGCTACATACCCAGCCCCCCCTTTTTTTTTTTGGCAGTATTGGGGATTGAACTCAGGGGCATTCTACCTCCGAGCTATACCCCCAGCCCTATTTTTTATTCTTTATTTTGAAACAGGGTCTCACTAAGTTGCGGAGTGCCTCACAAGGTAGCTGAGGCTGGCCACGAACTCGGATCCTCTGGTCTCAGCCTCCCAAATGCTGGGATTACAAGAGTGCACCACCACGCCCAGCT
>PVLC010005423.1:0-21391 GCA_004027655.1 Graphiurus murinus
CAGACCCAGAACAGAGGCTTATATGTCTGCTTCTGGCCAATCAGGACTTGACTCGTATCTGAGCTCCAATTGGTCAGGAAAGCTAGCCTGCACATAAGCTGACATTGCTGTTTTACCACAACGCCTTATTAGGAGTTGTTTACTGCACTGAGGTACTTTACTGCACTGAGGTACTTTACTGCAGTCGCCATCTTTTAGGAGTTGTTTACTGCACTGAGGTACTTTACTGCACTGAGGTACTTTACTGCAGTCGCCATCTTTTAGGCGCAGCAGCTTCACCGCTCCCAACATCCTCCGACCTTCTCTCCCTCCTGCCAGCACCCTGACTCAAGACTCAAGCCCTCTCTACCTCTCACCTAGGTTATACTCCAGCCTGAGCCCACCTGCTTGCCTTCATCCTCCCTGCAGCCCATACCGGCACGTAGGTAACCATTCTAGAAACCAGCCTTTACTGTCCTGTTCGTATACTCTCTCTCTACCTCTCTATAGCCTGCAGAAAAAGTCAAATTCCTCACTAAGCCTCATGTCTCACTGGCCTTAACACCCACACCTCTCCACTCAGTCAAAAAAGTATGTCATCTTTCCACTCTAATCTGTCATTCTTCATCCTCCACTAAGAATATCTCGCCTCCATAGAAACTATGGACTCTATACTCTCTGTGTGGCATTGGGAAGGTTACTTAACCTCTCAGAGACTCCGTTTCTTCATCTACAAAATGAGCTATGTATTAGGGGAAGGTTTTCATGAAAAGGAGCAAAGATAATATATAAGGGCCTAGTACAGTATCTTGAACACATAAGCACTCAATAAATGTTACCCTTAATCATAATTTTCAAAATAATCGTTGTGCTGGTTCTATCTCATGTCATCTCTTCCTTCCACAAAGCTTTCTCCAATCTCCCCTCTGAGCCCTATTCCTCCTTCTTTTGAAATCTCACTGAATTTGTGGTCATCCCCATATTCTATAGGATATTACAGCAGTGACTTACCCACTTTTCTTGTCTCCATCTTGGAAGTACGGAGAGTGCCTGATCCACTTCTGGATGCTTTTCCTCATCTAAAGATGGATCCTGGCACTTAGTAGCTGCTCAGGAAAGCTTGACGTCATTTGAATGTTCCTCTGGACCCAGCCAAGAAGGTCAGAGAAATTCGTGATGATCCTCAACTGTTAAGGAGGAATGGCTTCCCTCTTCAGAAGTGGGACACAGCAGCTCAGTATGGAACTTCTCTTCATACATGGACACGCAGTCCCACCTGGGCCAGCAGAAGGACCAACAGATCAGCTTTTTGAACTTTGTCATCGTGCCCCAACACCATACTTCCCAAAGCCAGGCCAGTAATGTTCATGCTCACTAGGAAGAACAAAGACAAGTGAGTCCAAGAAAGAGAGTGCATTTATTGCTGAGAATCTGCTTGGAGGATGGGAGAAGGGAGGATAGAGGAAGAGAGCCTATTTTCTTAGAGGAGGGAAAATGACAGTTATAGGGAAATGATCTGTAACTTTTTCTCTTCCAGGCTCAAAGGGAAAATATTGTCCTAGGTATGATGTTGATTAGGGGACTTCTCCTATCAGTTACCCGGAATGCAATAACTTGGCAAGCATGAATGCAAAGGGGTCCCAGCTTTCTGGTTCATCTGATCCACAACCTTGGTCAACAGGTTCACAGTTTTGTCTGTCCCAAGATTACCATGCTTGAAATTCCCCATATTGCAGTCTTGACCAGAGCTAAAGCCTGGTCACAGCACTCCATTGCTCTAGGGTGTAGGTCAGTTCACTCACAGTAGCTGTCTTCTCTGCATTCCAGTCTGAAAAGACTGGCTGGGTTCCCTGAACCTCCCAAGGATCTAGATCTGCAAGGAGCCCCTGGGACCAACCAGTCTAGTCTAACCCTGGCCCAGAGAGAAAAGGTCATGCCACCAGGCAGGGATGGAACCAGGCCCACAACACAGTACTCCAGCCAAGTCCCATGTGCTTTTCACTACCCTAAGATGCCCCCTTGGTTGTTCAATCCAAGGACGTAACCCATGGAAAGAGGAGGTTGTGAAATGCTTTTACTTCAAGCCCAGGGCTGCCTGTGAGCTCAGATGGTTTTCTCCCCACCCTCCTAACCTAGTCTCAGTTCAGCCATTTTCATACTGCAGTGTGCGTCAACCCTTCTACTCCGCCAGAACAAGGCCTGCTTTCCACGGAGGGGGCCCCAGAACAGCTGAGCTGGCTTCTGCTCCCACCTTGCAGACACTGCTGCTAGCAGGACCTTTCCATTGAGCAGTGGCCTAGTGTAAACTGACTCCTCCTTGTCCTTCACCATTACTCTGCAAAACAGTAACCCAGCTTTTTAATTTTATTTCAAGCTCAAGGTTGAAGAGCTAGCTTTGTACTTTTTTTCCTTCCCTTGAGGAGGTTACTAGAGACCTTAGAGACTTCTGTTCTTTTTTATATACTTTTATTGGTGCATAGTTCACAGTGATAGGTAGGGACATACATGCACAAAGCACTAGGTGAGGTTCCCCCCAGTCCCTCTCCACTTCCCCTTCCCCATCAACATCTTGAGATTGGCATTAGTATTCTCGCATAATTACATAATGCCAGTGGATGTTTTTCCTTCATTAATTCTCTTTCCCCTCTCCCCAAGACCACCTCCCTAGCTCCGCTGGAGTTTTTCCTCCATTATCTAAAGCCCCTCTGGTATCTCATTACTCCCTAACTTCCATATATGAGAGAAAACATATGACCCTTCACTTTCTGTGACTGGCTAATCTCACTTAACACAATGTTCTCCAGGTCCATCCATTTTCCTGCAAATTGCATAATTTTGTTCTTTTTTATTGGTGAGTAGAATTCTATTGTGTGTATATCCCATAATTTTGTAATCCATTCATCTGTTGATGGACACCTGGATTAATTCCATAATTTGACTACTAGCTTAATATGCATCTGTCTTCTGTTCATCCTGTCTATGCCCTGTGACACAGAGTAGAAGTGGGGCAGAACTGGGAAGGAAATGGGATATTCCTCCAGAGGGAAGATGCTCCCCAAATGGAGACTTGGCATTCACTCACCTTTTCCTCTAAACACCCATCCCCAGGGCTACCGACCCACTGATGCTTCCATTACATCCACCAGCCTGAGTCATTATCTCCTATGTTTGTTCTGCAGTTTTATAGTTTACAAAGCATCTTAACCTCCTTCATTGCATGTGATGTCCAAGACATCCCTGAAGGGTAGGCAGGACAGGTGTGCATATTACAGGGAGGTAATCATATGTATTTATGCTTATATCTAGAATTGACCTGGCCAAGGTTACACAGATTAAAAAGCAGTAGACTCAACCTCCCCACACCAAGCTCAATACTCCTGGTGAACTTTCTTTGGCCAGCTACTCCCTTCAGTATTTGTTTTGCATATCCATTTAAAAGGAGCTTTCTAGAATAACATTCTTCTCAGACTGCCCTCCCATCACACACCTTCAGTGACTCCTAAATGCCCACAGAATAAAATTCCAATGATTCAGCTTGTTTTTCAAGACCTTGCACAAAGTGCCCCCGATGTCAACGTCTCACACGCTTTTTAAACATCTGGACCTTTTATCCTGTTGCTATCCTACACCTCAACACAGACCTATCTTTCAATGTGCTGCTTCATTAACCTGCTGCTAGTCTATTCCCAAATACCCCCAGCTTACAGTGAATTCTCCTATCTGAAATTCCACTGCTTATGTCAACAGCACTGTCTGCTCTCTGGGCCCAGACAACCAACATGCATCAGGCAGGGGTGAGGCTTGCCTTTGCCTGCCCTCTTTCTACCTCAGCCCAAAGATGGGCTTTGCATATCAGAAAAGAGTTGCTCACATGTATCTCTTAGTAGTGATGTATTGAAAAGCATGTTCAAGAAGAGTTTCAGGTAGGACTTCCCTTCTCATGATTAGAAAAGTAAGAAGCACAGAAGAAAACATTGGATCAAAAATATTAAAATTTTGTTCCATTACTAAAGTATTAAATATATCCTTCTTTAACAAAGGAGGAGTGAAAAATGGAGGCGGTGCCTTAAGTTCAGAAGGAAAAAGCCTCATTTCCATCCCTGGCTCCTCAGGACTGTGTAATGAACATACCAAGGGCTGTGGGTCACCAGTGGTAACCCTGGACCAGTTCTCCTGGGAGCCTCACTTTTTCAACTAGGAAATGTTGATTTGTCTCTGCTCGTCCCATCTCACTGGATAATAGTGTAAAAGTGCTTTGTAAACATAAATGCTAGACCTTTATGAGAGACTAACTCCCAAAGCCCAGGTCACCCCCTCTTACACCCCTGCCCCACCTCAATACTCCCTCTTCCTCCAGTGTATTTCTTGTTAAAATACAGGAGACCAATGGGACCTATAGAGAGCAAATGTTCCCTTTGTACCCTTTTGTGCTGTTGACTGATGGCCTTTTAGTGCTGGAAATGTCCCATGATACTTGAACTATTATTAGAATTAGTTAAATTGGCAGAGGGAGGCTAAAAACAGCTGGCACAGCCATTGCTAACTTTTTGGTTTCCCATTTCAGGAAGCAGTTTCAAAATAAAACCATTTTCCTTCAAAGAGAGTACATTTGTAAAGCTCTCCACAGCACACTGAAAAGAAAGGGAATTTCACTTTGCAAGACTGGGGAGTTTGTCTATCCTGAGTTTTCTCAGCTCCGGTGCTTAACCCTGGAACACTATTTCAAACTGGAACTTGAGCCTTGAAGTTCAGCCAAGTTGGGTGGACTTACTGGTGCCTCCACTCCTGGCCTGTCTGAACCTAAATGCCCTGCCTTGGGACAACTGTCCATGACTTCAAATAGGACAGAATCTTGGAGAACAGTAAGAGTGTTGGGAAGGAAGAGTTTGGAGATGAGGGACTCCCAGGATTTTGCTCCCAAATCCATATCTCTCTTTGAGTAACCAATGAGAGTTTATACCATACACATTTGCATTTTTTATTTTTTAAATTGAAAAATAAAAATTGTATATGACATACACCATAGTATTTTAATATATGTATACACTGTGAAATGGCTAAATCAAGTTAATTAATATATATATATCACTTTATCATTTTTAATGATGAGACTATTAAAAACTACCCTCTTAATTATAATACTATAGGCACCATAATATGCAATAGGACTTGAACTTATTATCCTCCTGTCTAACTGAAGTTCTCTATCCTTTGAATTTCTCCTCAATCCCCCATTCCACAGCCTCTGGTAGTGGCCATTCTGCTCTCTACTTCTATGAGTTCACCTTTTTTATATTCCACATATAAGCACCACATTTTCTCCTGAAGCACCATGGGTCCAGGTTTCCCATGGCCTGGCAGGCTGAAGTGACTATCTACCTAATCTGTCCCCTCCCCTAACATATTGGCAACCTCGCTTCATTTGCCACCCCCACCTCCTCTAAAGCAGCCAAGATATTTTAAAACCTTTGTTTTGATCTTCTTTGCATATCAGTTACACTATTTCTGAGTGTGTTTATTTTTATTTTTTTTTCCGGTGGTGAGCACACAGCTTTGAGCCCTCTGCTCTCACGTTTCCACTTCCTCTCATTTTCCTGCATGCTTCTATGGCCTCCAGGTGTGTGGCTCAGAGCAAGATGATGGTTCTCATGGGTCTGTGGCCTTTGATGGAACCAATGGAGGCAGGTTCTCCCACTGTTGGGACATCTGCAGAAACAAGATGAAATTTCAGTATGTTACTTTTATCTCATCTGCCAAGTAGATAACTCTGATTACCAGTCTAATGGGGGAAAGCAGGATTTAGTCCTAACTCTGATACTGACGTTACGAAAATCCTCACTCTTTGAGTTGGACTTAAAATTCCAAAGCTTCTATGACTCTAACTTTCCAGGACACGGGACAACATAAGAATGCTGCTCTGTCATTTAGCAAAATAATCTATGTATTGAGAATCAGCTTAGGGCTAGGACCTAGGACTGACTTGTTGGAGATATAAGGATGATTAAAATATTTTGCTTTCAAGAGTGATGATTGAGATTGTGGGATAAGTTGTCCCTTTGTGATAAGAAATATGTGTGACATGATTTATGAAAAGTCTAAGCAAAACCCGGCTAGTGACTCATGGCATATGCCTAAGCCCACATGCTTCCCAACATTTTTCATATCAGCACATACATAGAAAGTGGTATTTTTTATTCAGCACACTGGGAAAATTTACAGGGCTGTTCTTGCTTGGTGGCAACCTACTCACTAATTCTGGCTGTACTGAGCCCTTCTTGGCAAATCCAAGGATTAAGACAACTTGGAATGCTTTGGTTTAAAGGCTTAAGACAACTTCTTGTCTAACCAGAAAAGCAACAGTATTCTAGAGAGAAAAGAACAGATAAGAAGGTGGGTCTTAAAGTCAGATCATGGGATTCAGTTAAAGACTCTACCATTTACCAACCATGTACCTTCAGGAAACACTAAAGCTCAGCTTCTTCTCTTTGAAATGGAAATAAAACTATTTTTAACCTCCATAGGACCAAATAAAGTAATGTACCTCAGCACATTCTAACTAAGCAATAAATATAGGCTATTCCATGACTAGTATTAGATGAGAGATTAAAGATCATCTAATCCATTCCTCTCACTTGAGATAAGAGGAAACTGATTTAATCAATGTCACATAGCTGTAGCTAAGACAAGACCAGAACTCAAGTCTTCTGATTTCAATACTGTGCTTTTATATAGCAAGGAACATGACACCTCATTCTGTATTAAAACATTCAAATTCCTAAGTATTCAGGGTGGATTCTCCTTCCCTGAAGACATTTTGAAGATAGAGTGGTTGCTATTTGTTTTAAATCAGTGTACCAGTGGCCCTGCCCATAAGCATAGGCTTGAACAAGATGATTGCATTACCTATCTCCTATTCCAGTTTCCTTGGCTTCAGAAGGAATGGTGATGGGTATAATGATTACACATCTAGCATCCAGTTTCTAGAGACACCAGATCACCCATCCAGAAGCCCCATTTACATAAAACAAACTCAATCTCTGCTTCACTCTGAGCCACACACACATCATGAGCAGCAGCAAAACGAAGACTAGAACTTGGATCTCAGACTTGATGCTGGTGCTCTTTCCACAGACCTCAGAAGAGAGATAGGATTTAACATTTGCCTACGTGGAATGCCTTACCCAAGCTATAAACTTACTGATGCACCAGAAAGTCAATCACTCCTTTTAATGTGTTTTATTCCTTTCTTTTTAAATTTTCTCCCTGCAGCCACAAAGGATTGAGGCATCTTATAGAAAACACAATAATGAATAATGAAGCGTACTTAAAAATAGACTCCAACCCAATATCTAACAGATCAGAATAGATATCCAGGTCCATACTGACCAATGCAGTAGCCTCCAGACACATGGGTCTACTTAAATTAAAAATAATTAAAATTAATTGGACTTAAAAGATCCTATAGCTCTAACTTTCCAGGACATGGATTAATATAAGAATGTTGCTCTATCAATTAGCAAAGTAATTTATATATTGAAAATCAGTTTAGGGCCAGGACCTGGGACTCACAGGTTGGAGATACAAGGATGATTAGGTTAAAATTTATTAAATTGAATTAAATTAAAATGTAATTTTCCAGACTTATTAGGCACATTTTAAATGTTTAGAAGCCCCATGTGGTAGTAGCTATTATCAGGCATTGCAGACACAGAACATCATCGTGATTGTTAAAGTTTCTATTGGGCAGTGATGTCTAGACAGAAAACAACGCCATAGAATCTTACTCGATTGTAATAAATCAGTCAAAATTTTGGCTGTGAGCTTCATGCTGGCAAAGCCAAAATAATAAAAATAAAAATCGGTGTGTCATTATCAATTCCTCAAGGGAAGCGAAGCTTTTCTAACACTTAGACCTAAAAGAATTCCCCATATGGAGCTTTATAGAAAAGGTCACCCAGTGACACAGCAAAGAATGCCTTCAGAAACCACAAAAGACAATGTAGTAACATATTTCAAATTCACTTTTTGTATCAACTCACTATGCAAGTTAAAAGTATTATTCACTGAAATTCTACATACTGAAACTACTATTCCGGTAAGAGAGTTGGATACTTACTTACCTGGTCCTAGACTGGGATATCTTAGCAAAACTGGTCAAGTGAATTTTCTCTAAGAGAATAGCATTCAGAATGAGGCCTGAGTGACAAGAGGAAACAGCCATTGTAGATCTGGAAGAAGAGCACCCAAACAGAAGGAAAGCAAGTGCAAAGGTCCTCAGATTGAAACGTGTTTGGCAAGTGTGAGGGATACAAAGGACACTGCATATGGTGGATGAGGCAGAGATTAGAGGGAGATGGTGCTGGATGGGTCAGCAGGCTAGGTCACGAAGGGCTTTAGAGCTTATGGTTAGCAGAGAGGTGACATTATAATTTATGCATTTAGAAAATCTTTGTGGCTACTACCTGAAAAGCTGACTATAGGGGGCAAAAGTGTGAATAGGAAGAACATGATAGATTAGGATAAGGTGAAGATGGTGTGAAATAGTCTAAATGCATGGGTATTTTAGCTGTAAAGTCAATATGACTTGGCAGCTGATTAAACATGGAGTTTGGGGGAAATAAAGAAAATTAAAATGACTTTTAGTTATTTACCCTGAAATAATAGAGAAGAGGCTGGGTAATACTGTGATTGGGAAGACTTGGGGAGAAGGAACTGGGGTAGGGGAAGTAGTAAATCCAGTTTGTTTTGGGAAAGAATTAAAATTAGAATACTATGGCAGTATATGCTTACCCATGTTTACAGCAGCATAACTAGTAATAGCCAAATTATAGGACCAATCAGGGTGTCTGTCAATAGATTAATGGATAAAGAAAAAGTGGTGAATGCATGCAATGGAGTTTTACTCAGCCACAAAGAACAAAATTATGCCATTTTCAGGAAAACAAATGGAACCAGAGAAACTTATGATAACTGAAATTAGCCATTCTCAAAAGTCAAGGGCCATGTTTTCTCTCATATGTGGAAATTGGAGATGAAATTTGAAACAAAAGGGACTTAAGCTAAATTAGGAGAGAGACCAGTAGAATAGTGGAGAGGGAGTTAGGGAGGGAGATGAGGAAGAGAAAAACAAGGCTAGAGAAAGGAATCAGATCAAATAATGCTGTATCCATACATGAAAGCATCACTACCAGTCTCACTAACATGTATGGGAGAGAGGAGGGAGTTCGGATTGGGATATGGAGGAAAAGGGACCAAGTGATGTGTGCATGTATAAATGTATCACTTTGAATCTCACTATGTTGTATAATTACAACTCACTAGTAAAAGTATATTTTTTAAAAATAGTTTGGTTTAGATCATGGTTTGTTTGAAATGGCCATTATATATAAAAGTAGAATTATCAAGTCTGGAGCTCAAGAGAGAAGTCAGTTAAAGATAGAGATTTGGAGTTTTCTGCAGATGGATAGTATTTTTCAGCCATGGGAGAGTATAGACAGAATAGAGACAAGACCCCCAGAGCAATCCAAAATTTGATGTAGAAGAGAAAGCTATACAGGAGACAGAAAAGTAGAGGCAAACCAAGACAGGAGCCTAGAAAAGAAAATATGAAGGGTCAACTATGTCAAATTATGCTGAATAATCTGCTTTTAAAGAAATATGAAGGGTCAATTATGTCAAATTATCCTGAATAATCTGTTTAGTTGAGTACATTTTGGTTTTGGAAACATGTAGGTCATTGGTGACCTTGATAAAGGCTGTTAAAGTAGAATGATGGGTCAGAAGAAAATCAGAACAAAATTAAAGAGAAGATGAAAGCTGAAGAAGTAGAGACAAGAAATGTAGGTGTTACTTTTTTGAGCTTTCTGTGAAGACATCAGAGAAACAGGGTGGTAGCTACAGAGACCTGTAGGGTCTTGGGGGAAATTGCTGTATTTTTTAATGTTTTTTAGGAAAGTATATTTGAATACTGAGGGGACAGATGCAAAAGAACAAGAGGAATTGATGTTGCAAGAGAGAAATACAGAAAAGGAGATAGGATCCAGAAACAAATGGAGGGGTGAGCTTTTGAAGCCATGGCCCTTCCTCTACTGTAAGAAGAAGAAGGCAATGTAAGAGGCTGGACAGATGCAGGGGAGTTCTGGATTGATGGTGGAGAGATTAAATAAGTTTCCTCTGATACTAGAATCTACCAAGTATTGTGTGCATGTATGTTTGTATCACTTTGAATACCACTGTGATGTATGCATTGCACCAATAAAAGTACAAAAAAGGAAAGATAGACAAGAAAAATAGTGATAATAATACAGCAGTAACTTTTAAAGTTTTGTTTTTTTTTTTTTAAGAAAGAAACATCATCATCCTGAGGAATGGAACGGGTAGAGCACAGTGGAAGTTTAGGAGGGAATCAAAGATGTGAAACAGTTGATCCAGAGACTGAAAAGAGAATTTTCTAGAAGTGTTATAGGACCCTCTTGCAAGGTCCTTTAGAGATCTGTGATTACAAATTTCAAATAAGCTGATCATCCCAGCCTGCAGTGTTTTTAGCAACATACTGCTGTTTAGGTACATGCAAAGGAAGAGCAAGAGATTGTCAGCAGGATTGGGGTTTTGTGAGTTGCAGTAAAGGGGAAAGTCACAGGGGAACTCTAGGCGTTGGAGACAGTGGTATGGTTCAAAGCAGAGGGAGCTAGGGTTGGAATAGGGGTTAAGTCCAGCCAAATACACCACATCACCTGGCTACACATATATCCAAATCATATGCCTGTACCTATCAGTATGCCAAGTGTCTCCCTTCCCCCCACAGGAGAGCTCATTATTGACTTTGCCTGGTTTCTGCCATATCTAGAGACCCCCTTCAGGGCTACGTAGCCAATTAAAAACTGAGTATGAGGCACCAAACTGGGTGGACAAGTCACTTCTGAGCACATTCACTCTGCAGCCAAGTCTAACACATTACTTAGACCCAGGAGGCAGTGTGGCTGGCAGGAAAGTACCCCGACATGCAGAGAGGAGACCTGGGCTTCGGTCAGTTTCTGTGACACTTAGCATATGGGAAGGTTCTCTCACACCATGAGCCTCTGTTCTCTCTCGTCATAACTCTACCGTGCCTAAATTATAGCTTGTTACAACCATCTGATGAGATGGTGAATTTAAAACCATTTTCAAGTGTAAGGAATTATGGAGATGTGAAAAAATTGCATTATTGTTTTTATCGTATAAGATGGTACCCAATGCAAATCTAAGGCATTTACTGGTGTGAGATTTTGATTTCAAATGTCAGCAAATATAGGTCATTATGGCATGTAAGCAATCTCCCTTAAAATTAGAAACTGATGAAATGCTTACAATGAAAGAGCATGCATTTCAAAACAGAGGCAGTGGGAAGCAACGTTCTCTCTTCTTTGTGCAACATCCTTTGAACCCAGGGCTCTCACAGACCCAGGATATTGCTGCAGTTGGTGGGCCTGGGTGTTTGAACCATAAAGGATAATCTTTAATCACTTTGCAAACCCAAGTGAAGGCCTTTACTTCTGAATACCTCCATCACTGCCTCTGTAAATTGGGTAGAATTATATCACTTCCTACTTAACTACTTTCAAGCAAGGGTATCAGGAAAATTAGATTTTTTAAGAAAAAAATAACTGCACATTATTTTTGATTACTTGGAAAAAAGGATGTCTATAAAAGTGAAGTGTCACTATTATTAAGTGTGAGGCAATTCTTCCTATCCTCATCATGTCTCAGGGCTACAATGTGAGCTGTGTGACAGGATATTTTTAAACTCCCATCTCTGGAAGCATATGGTCTTGCAAGGTGCCAAAAAGAGAAAAATGACCTGCTTCTGTCTGTTTGCCTGTTTGTCTTGATCTAATGGAACATTGTCTATGTTTCTGGTAAAGATGGTATTTTTCTCTTCTAAATTTCTAAAGTGAGTGTTAAAGATTTTCTACATTGTCTGAAACAGACTATGGCAATACAACTCGCTTAGGCGATGATGAATTCTATCCTAGGGCAATAGTGTATGTATACAGATTGTCTACCATGTTTCCTCTGTATCAATTAAGACACTTGAAAAAAGAAGGATGATTCCATTTTTCATTATTCTTTCTCTATTTTTCTGGTAATATTTTTTGTTGTTCAATGGCAGAATTTTTTTTACAAATATTGGACCATCTATTTCATGAAATAGAGCATATTACCTTGCTTTAATGTTACCTACAAAAAGAAAAAAAAAAGTAGCCTTAAGGTTTTTATGGTTGCTCATTATCATTATTTCTTTTGTTTTATGTTTTATTGATATTGAGTGCTATTAACTGAAGCCCTTTCCTGCTCCAAAGATACAGTACATCTATAATAAACTTCATATAGGCTGCCCTTTTAATCTGACCTAATTTTACCTCTCTGCTTTCCTGCTTGGCAAGACTGTTCTGAATCCTGTCAAACTTCCCACTCACTGGGTTTGATTTCTGATACCAAATCCCTGGAAAGATATCCAACTAATCAGTTGGAAAAGGAAAGACGAAAACACTTATTTTACAGGTTTCATGGGCTTTGACTTTTGTGCAAGAGCAAAAAGAAATTCCCCAGTTGAAGTAAATAAAAGCCTCACAATCCTTTCCATTTCTTTTTTTCTTTTTCTTTCTACCCCTCACCCCATGAAAGATTCAGGATCCAACTATCTTGTCTTTGGGCCAAGTGATAAATAAAAATGACATCGAGATTATGTATGTATGTGAGAGTAGGGAGGAAGCCAAGGGAATGCCCATCAAGTACTGTGTGCATGTGTATCACTATCATTATGAAGTACATTATGATGTGAAACTATAATGCACCAACAAAAGTATAATAAAAATAGAATTGATAGAGTTTCATAGCACTTTATTTGCTCAATGAAAACAGTTAAGTACAAATGATAGTGGTAAGGAATACTAGGGAAGATAGGACCTACATTATGAACTAGATGATTTCATCAAGAACTTGTAAGAAGAGTTTGAAGGGTTGTGCATGACCCCGGGGGCCAATAAGAAATTTCACCAGTCAGGAAAATTCACAAAAGCCCATGAGGAAATTTTGCAAAGCAAACATCAGGATGCTCTTCCCCCAGTGGTAGTGAACACTTCACTAGACAGGGTCAGGGTGGTAGTGAACCCTTCACCACTGCTGGAGGTGTTGGAGCAGAAATTTATAAATTAGCCACATATGTGACCAGGTGGCCTTTATAGTCCTGTCCAGCCCTGATAATCTCTGATTCTACAGATCGACCAGCAACTTCATACACTTTCGGATCAATAGACAAATAGTATGAGAACAGTTTGAGTTTTCAAGCATTTTTCAAAACTATTTTAAGATGCTCCCTATTTTTGGTTTTTTTGCACCTACATGCCCAATTTAACTCAAATCCCCAAATTTAGACACCAGGAGAGGAAGAAGTGTTAATAACATAACTTGTCCTCCCCCTACAAGCAGAACAATTTTTCACTTATATGTAACTCTCCATTTCCATTGATCTGACTCAGAACCTCATCATCCCCAGTCTAAACTCCTTCAGGCGCTCTCATCTTCTTGTACCTCTGCACCTGCCCATTCTTTACATTTTATTCCTCCTAGATCATCACTTTGAAATCACCTATCAGCGGTCTGAAATCACCTATCAACTGTCCCTGGCCTGTAACTTCAGATTTTTAAATACATAATTCAAACCTGACTCTAACTGTGAGTAGATTGGTCTATCCAAAGTCTACTGAAAAAATCCTGAATCCACTGACTCAGTTGTACCATATCTTAAGGACTTTCTCCATCTTCTCTGTCCACTTCTTCATCTGGCTCAAGCCTCACCTCCTCCAGGAGTCATCCATGACTTCTCTGCTCTGTTGAAGACCTCCCCCTTCTCTGAACTCCTAGTGTGCTAAGGGTCTGTAGTTATCATTTACGCAGTAAATATTTTGCAGCCCTTAGATCATATACACCTATTTTTTTATGAGTATGTCTTGGTTTTCCAATACACGGTTGTAAGTTCCTGGAGAGTAGAAAAAAATCTCTTACATTTCTTTTGAAATCTCTTAGCACACTATTGAGCATAGAAGAGCAGTAGCAATCTGTAGAGTTTACACTCTCTCTCTCTTGTGGCAGGCTTTAGAGTTTACAAAGATGCTCCCAACAACTAGATGACATCTGCAAAGCCGATAATGAATATTATCTTATGGGTGAGGAAACAGAGGTTCAAACAGCTTGCTATGCCTGCAAATATAACAGGTTTTCTAGTCCATTGCTCTTCCAATAATAACCATTAAATGAGTAAATAAAAGAGCAAATTTTACAGTTCGAAAATTTGTGGGTAGCCAAAGGGAAGTGACCATGTGTTTTGGCAATTGCCCATTAAATTGATGTAGGGTGACCTCCTAAGAAGGTTATTCTCTTTGTATGGATGGACTCAGGTTTCATTTTTTTCCCCTCTGGTACTGGGGTTTGAATCCAGGGACACTTTATCTTTGAGCTATACTCCAATCCCTTTTTATTTTTTATTTTACTTTGCTGAAGCTGGCTTCAAGTCTGTGATCCTCCTGTCTCGGCCTCCTGAGTACTGGAATTATAGGCATACAGCACCATGCCTGGGTGGATGTACTGTTTGATTGATAAATGATCTGTGTCTCCTTGATTATGAGTGTTCTGCAAATATGAAGAGATTCCAGTGAGAAAAATAGTGCTTTAGGACATATTTGTATAAGAGCCAAGATGGAGATCAGCAACCTTAAACATTACTCTGGGCAAACTCGGAGTCTACCATTTCCAGGCTTCTGTGTTCAAGGCAGACAGAAAGTATACGAACCTGGAGGTGCCTTAGGTCCTAATCAGTCCCCAGTGTTCTTCACTTCTTTACATACTAAATTTACCAATTACATTTAAATAAATTATAGAAGACTTTGAAAATTTGTTTCTGTTCCTCTAGAAATTACCTCTGAATTTTCTAGTAAAAATGTCTGTCAGCTTTGTTCAGCCAAGTTTCTTTCTCCCCTCTTTTCTTTGACAATGAAAGCAGCGTTGTTGCCAACATTCAGATCTGGCAGGTGTTTGATGACACATGTTCTGTGATAAATGTTTATTATATAAGTTCATTCAAGCTAGCTACCATGTTTTTGAGGCATCGATGCTACTTATCATAACTGTCTTTGAAAACCGAAGCCCCAGATACTCCACAAAGATCTATTTTATTCTTTTTTCTTCTGGGTTCTCTCGATGTCAGGTGCAATGGGGGAAGTCAGGAGCCTGGGGCCTGAGTCCTGACTCTGCCCCCAGTGGGCCATGAGGCCACTGCGCTGCTCTGAGCCTTCCACTGCTCATCTGAGAAATGAAGGGGTGGGAGCTGTGGTTGCCAAGGTCTCACTGATTTCTGGCATGTCCTGATGAAAGGAGACACTGGTGGGGGAAAAGGCAATTTCAGTGAAGCACAAACGCATGCTTGCTTTTCCTCACCCGGAATACACTTTCCATAACTACATTTGCTTCCTTTCTTACTGGCTCATCCTCCAGTGGGGACTGAGAGTTGCAGAGGAGCCTGCAGTAGGTTGGAGAGACTGGGGATGCAGGATGCATGTGGTGGGGGGCAGCCCGGGAAAGAACAGGCTGGCAGTAAAGAACTGCAGACAGCTTTCATTACCTTGACTCCATCACAATTCCCATTTCTGTGATCACATTATGTTAGACTGAAAAGTCCTTCAAGGTATTGAAAGTCTAAAAACTAAACAGGAAACAACTAAGAAATTTTCAATTCTATGATTGTTCTAGCTAAGGCATTCAGAAACTTTAATTCTGAAAAATAGATTATTTTTGAGGAAAAATGTCAGAAAAAAAAACATGCATATGAAGAACAAAAACATGATCATCTTGCTATTCTGTCCCCCTCAAATTTTCTGCTGGCCCATGTGGAGCCAAAATGTAGGACTTCCCATGCATTAAGGTTTGTACCCAAAGAAGCTCACATACATTCTATCATGTGACCTGCAAAATAAGCCTATAAGAGAAAGGACCCTCACCATCTTCTCTATCTAGGTGCGGAAACTCAAGTGTAAACAGGATGAGCCACTTGTCAGAATACTCAGATTGTAGGTGGCAAAGTTGGGCATTAACCCAGATCCCTCACCCCTGGTCCAGAACTCTCTGTCTGCTGCTGGGCTCCAAGACATCTTCCATTGCTCATCTGGGAGGTCAACCTGGATTCAGATGCATCCTTGAGCTCTAAAGGGCTAATGTAAAAGCAAACACTCTCAGAACATCACAGTACCTCCCATATCACCTAAGCTTTTTTTTTCTCTGCTGAGCACCTCTCTGGTACTCTGGGATAAGTAGATGGCAAAATCAGCACTGAAATCCCCTAACTTCTACCTTCAACTCTTCAAGAGACTTGGTATTAAAAGCTAAAGTGATTCAGCCCGTCAATCACTACATAGAAAACCAGAAGTTACTTTTTCAAACCACTTAGTAATCCTGCCAGCCAGGGTTGGACAGAGTTAACTTTTGCCTCAGTTTCTGCAGTGACTTCCATTACCCAACCTCACCCATAAAATATATTGGGACTGAGGCCGAAGGAAAAGTGACTGTCCATGACTCATTCATTCTTGACCTTCGGCATATTTTGAAAATGTGTTGTGAAATGCTTACCAATCAATACTTCGCTGGGCAGCAGCAAGGCGGGGGTTGTGCAAGAGGAGAAATAGAGCATTAATGTTGGGTCACCCAGGAGGCTCCAAGTTCCTACAGAGAGCAGGACCCAAACACACAAGGTCCCCATAAAGGCAAACAAGAGCAAAGAAAGGATCAAGAAAAAAGGAGGGATGAAGTACGACTCCTTTTTTTTTTTTTTTTTTTTTTTTTTTTTTTGCACCAGATCAGTAAAGTGGGGAGGGCAGTGAAGTGCAAATACTCCCAAGAGAGTATGTCTGTCCTTTTCTCTCAAGGGCTAAGACTGATGCTAACTCTAGATTGCTGCTGGGCATCTCATCTCTGTACACTAGACTGGCCTCTAGTCACTGCACTGGAGGCAGCTAGCACAAGGGGACAGAACAAGGAATAAGAAGGCTGAAGACCCAGTTCAAGCCCTATCTGCCACTCCCAATGCTGTGCCTTCTGGTGGAGATGGCATCTGCTCCATAGACCACAGAGAACTCAGAAGTGATGGGGGATGTGAAAGCACTTTGCGAGCTATACAAATACAAGCACCTATTAGTGGAAACCCATCAATCTGATTTTGCAAGCTCAGATGGAGTCTCCCATTTAAGGAATGGCACAGGGGTCTAACTTGTGGTTAGAGGCAAAATCAACACTGAAAATGGCACCATGCAGAAGAGAACTTTTGAGCTTTAGTTTGTGCCAGTCACTGTTAGCTGTGGGAAGTGGTATGCTGGTAAATGTTTAACAACTGGTTCTCTGTACTGAAAAAGCCCTAAATTATAAGATTTGCTGGTTTCTATTGTGTAAATACTTGCACCACTGGCGATTGATTGCAAGCCATCAATGCAACATCAATAACCATGGAGCAGAGAAAGATGCCTGCAGGTAGCTTGCAAACATAGGTGCAACTTGAGTTCTAGTTCACCACTGGGAATTTTCCTGGAGGATTGGGTCAGTATAATGAGCTTTGGATGCCTTCTTGTTGTACAGGACACAAGTTTTAACAAGACAACCACTGAGTCTACTCCTCTAATAAGACAGAAATGGGAATTCTTATTTTTATTTAAATGATCACTTGGCATTTTTATAGTAATTTATAATTGTAAATTTCTTCATGGACATTTTTCAGCCCTAAAACATAGTCATATCATCCCAAGAAATAATCCTTGACTTTCAAATCTGATGACTTCAGACATCAGCAAGTAACGTGGAATGGAGCACAGCATAACATGGAGTCAGAAAACCTAGGATCTGGTGTTAGCAACCTCATCTCCATGGCTTTGTTCAAGTCACCTGCCTTCTCTAAGTCTCTGATTCTCCAGTTATAAAATGGGAACAGCCCTGGGTTTTGCCTGCCTCACAGGACTTCTGTAAGATCAAAGAGGATAGTGCAAATGCTAGTGTTTTGAGAGCAGAAAAATCTAATTTGCCTTTGAATTATTATTATTATTATCATTAACTTCAAACACTGATTACTAACTTCATAATGTGTGTGTGTGTGTATACCAATATCTATCTATATATATCAGTCCGTGCTGCACAGGCCAAGCCCTGCAAAGGAACTAGGAACTTGCTTCTGCTGAGTATAGCTGTGCTCAGGTGCAGCCGTGTGGCATGAAGGGAACAGCCCCTGGGGCCTGTGGGGTCACTCTATACAGGGCCTACAGGCATCACAAGTCTTCACACCAATGAGCCGTGGAGGTTAAAAACAACATTAAGCCCAGGCTCTGTCAGTGTAGAGCTATTGCGCTATTGCTGAGAAGAAAAGCAATGAGTCTGCTGGAAAAACATCCCCAGCCAACTTCAGGGCCATCTTTGAGGCTAGGTTCTGTTGGGTTGGGGTGAGAGGGACCTAGCGAAATCTGCATTTTTAAATAGGTACCGCAGTTAATTCAGTTCCAAGCATTACTGGACAGGAAACTCTGTGTGATGTGAAACTTGACAGAGTGGAGTAAGAAAATCTTTATTGATTCTATGCCAAGTACTTGATAGAAAGCAATACTTCTTGAAGGAAATCTTGGCTATGCAGGGAGACACCTTTATAACCCACTTTCTACTCAGGCTTCTTCATTCCCTTAATAAAATACTACTGCCCCTGTCCATCTACCCACATGCAGAATGGTCAAGATAATACAGCTTTGCATGAGTGAGACATATAGTATGCCAGTTGCTGAGGTTTCTGTGGACAGCAGAACGACTCACTGCCTGCCACCCAACCCCTACCAAAGGCCAACACAGACAGATGATTTCAGATAGGTTTATCTAAAGCACTATCAATTCATACTTCCATATACCCTATAGAAGTCCTGTTGATCAACATAAGACTTACTGTCCCTTAGTCAACAGATCCTAACCTCAACCATGTCAGACAATCTTCTTTCTCTTATCCACCCATTTTATCAACAAATGTTTATCAGGCTCCCACTATGTCAGACATATGTATAGAATTGGACATCTAGAATTAGTGAGACTCTATTTATATCTTTAAGGAGCTCATAGTGTGGGGTATTCAAAAACCAAGCAGCCACAGTACCATACTGTAAATGCAACTGAGATATGCACAGGTATTAGGGTACACAGAGGAGGGAGAACCCAATTATGATGACTATTGCAAGAGGACTGGGAAAGCCTGCCAGAATGAAAGGACACTAGGCTTACAAAGGAGGAAGGATCTCTAGGCAGAAGAAGTCGTTTGTGCTAAGCATTCTCCATGTGCAAAGCACAGAGGATGAGCAGCGGTATGAACTGGGCACAAGTGGCCCATGACACTTCAACAGAGAACTTGTCCAGGGTGTGGCAGCAGATAAGGCTGGATCTAAGCCATGGAAAGAGTGTGGATTTCACCTTGAAAGTAATCGCAGCCCTTGGTAGATTCTCAAAAAGTCTGGGTTTGCAATTTTTTTTTTAATAGATGAGTTTCTACAGAGGCAGTGTAGAGACAGGTTGAAATAATGAAAAGGCAAGTTACAAAGCCATTGCAAGGAGAGCAGACAGGGATCTGAACTAAAGCAGTGGTGATAGGAATGAGAACAGAGGGAGGATTTGGAGGAGTCTCCAAGATGGACTGAGTGTGAGCTGGAGAGGGAGGTGGAGTCCTCTGGACAGCCTGAGATTTCCTGACAAGATGGCTTGTGTATCCATGTGTTAAACGAGATCCTGAACAAGGGGAGATGGATCAGCCTCAGAGAGGAGTTGATGAGTATAGTTTGGGGTATGTTCAGTTTGAGATGACTCCGTAATATCTAGGTGAAGAAATGTAGTCAGAAGCTTACCAATCGTTACAGAAAACTAGAGCCACTGACTCAAAAACAGTAGCCTAAAGGTATGAGGAACAAACCCCTGAGCAGATGAGTCCCCACCCAGCCTGTCTCCTGCTTCTCAGTCAAGGGGAATGTGTTGGTCCCAAGATGAGGCATTGCCAGGACAAAAATAGCATCAGAGAGGGGTTGAGTAAATTCCCCTTGAGTTATTCAGGGATACCCTTAGCCCTGAAGAAAAGAGAATGTGTCACAATAATAGCAACATTTACAATTTAGAAATGCCCTCTCATCTGTTATCTACCCCATTCAGCACTCTGACAGGTCAATTAGGATGGGAACTGAGGTTAGTCACACTTTATAGGTATACATATTCTTGCAAAATACTTCTTAGTCAACTTTGAGGAGAAGAACACAGGGTCATCCTCACTTCCCTCCACTAAGGTGGAGAGGAAGAGTGACAGGATGTTCCCTGATTTTCACCAGGCACTTTCAGATTCTAGAACACTGTCACCTCCACCATAGTATGTGGCCCTCACAATCATCCTCAGAGGTGGATTTATTACCCCCATTTTGTAAATACAAAAGCTGAGTCCCAGAGAGATGCACTAATAAGGTCTACTCCCTCTCTCTGCCTTTGTAGAGCTAAAAGGGGCAGCGCTGCCCGGCAGCTTGCAATCCCCTCAAGTTTTCAGAAGGAGGCCCCCGCTTCAGGCTTCGACAACTCATTTACTGGCATAGTGAGATGCTAATGATAGAAACCACTAAATGCAGTTTTAACTAATCTGACTTTCCCCTTCACTAATGAATGCAGCCACTTAGTCCCACAAAATCAGTAATGGTTAGGCTCCCTTTTCCTTCTAATAGAATTCACCTGCTCCTGACTTCATCAGATAGGAGGTCCAAGAAGAGTCAGTCAATAAAACAGCAATCTAAATGATCTGAAAAGTATCAATGAGATTCTAGACACTGAGAATCAAGGGGTTCCTAGGCAAGCTTTAGCCATGTGCTCTCATGCAAACTACTTCACCGCTCCAGATCTTAATCCCATCTGCAAAATGGGTCTGTAATACCCCCTGTCCTGCCTTACCTTGTAGACTGGCTATGAAGTTCTAAGATTATAGCTGGAAGCTATTAGCACCTTGTGAACATGAGGGATAGTCCTTTCTGTGCAGGAAATTCCAAACCTGTCACCGTAGCATAGGAAACTCATGGGCCTCAGGGGACAAGTACTACAGGGTGTGGCATGTGCATCTTGTCCTGTATAGTGGAGAGAAGAGAAACACTAGGGTGACACACAGTCACACTATGACCCCCTCCCACGTATATCCAGGTTGAGGAAGCCATCCGAAAATAGAATCAAAACTTCCTTCTAAAGAGTCAACCAATCCCGGGAGGCTGAGACCGGAGGATCCGGGTTCGCGGCCAGCCTCAGCTACTTAGTGAGGTTCTCCGCAACTTAGTGAGACTCGGTTTCAAAATAAAGAATA
>PVLC010005423.1:21491-76557 GCA_004027655.1 Graphiurus murinus
AAAAAAAAAAAAAAAAAAAAAAAAAAAAAAAAAAAAAAAAAAAAAAAAAAAAAAAAAAAAAAAAAAAAAAAAAAAAAAAAAAAAAAAAAAAAAAAAAAAAAAAAAAAAAAAAAAAAAAAAAAAAAAAAAAAAAAAAAAAAAAAAAAAAAAAAAAAAAAAAAAAAAAGAGTCAACCAATCCAACTATTTTATTCTCCAGGGAAGATAACATTTACATACATCCTGTAATCAATCAAACCCACAAATTTCTTAAAACTTTAGTTGAAGAATTTGAAAACTGCTAATGCACATTAAAAAAAAAAAAAAAAAAGGTGGTACATTGGAGGTGGGAAGGCAACACTAGGCTCTTTAGTGTACATAAGTGAAGCATCCTCTTGATTTTTAAGGGATGATGATGAACTCTCAGTTTTCTACTAGGAGACTAGAATTTTTAAATGAGACAGGCCAGAAAATCTCTTTGAGGCCATTTTTTTTTCTAATTTATCCCCACCCCCGCTCATTTTACAGAAAAGGAAACTAAAACGAAGAGCCCTGACTTGCTTCCAGTTATACCACAAAGTAGAATGAGATAAAATCATGAGCTGTGCCCCTTGCTGCACGGCATTCAGCACACACTTACTGAGCTGGAGGAAACAAAGAGAATCCATCTTCAACTAAGTCCATTCCAGGAGATGGAAACCCATGCCCAGGATCCTGGAACACAGTGCTATGTGCTGTGTTGAGGATATGAAGCACTGTGGGAACACACAGAAGCTGGGGTGTCCATTCTGCCCACTCGGGGTTATCACAGAAGGCTGCACCCAGGAGCAGCCATTTGAGCATATGGAGCAGACAGGAGAAGAGCATTCCTAGCAAAGGGAACAGAATGGGCTAAAGTCAGAGATGGGGAAAGCCCCACACAATTTATTTGAAACAGCTGTGGGAAATCACCACAGAACAATCTCAGGGAATGTTCATAGGTCTCGGCTGCCATCCTCCACCTCATTTGACATGGTCCCTGGGGCTCTGGCCCGTGTCCACCTAATGGGCCAGTAAAACACCTGGCCAAGTGCCACAGCATGGTGGGGCTTAATGAATTCCCTTTGAAGATGAGAGGATTGTGACGGAGAAAAGAATTCGCCACTCAAGTGAATCAACTGGAACGGAAGGTGTGTCCCAGCTCCTGAGGCCCTGTGCCTTAGCTGGTGGACCAGACAGCAGGGGTCACCTTCCCTGGGGCCACAGTGTTCCACTTGGAACATCAAGTGTTTCTTCAGCAAGTCATTCCTGAGCCACAGATCTGGTTCACTCCTCCCCTTTGTAGTTTTACCCACATAATTGATCCCAGAGCTCAGTTCCTGCCATACCCGTTGGTTTCCTAGGGAATGATGGTACACTCATCCCCTCTTGGAGCACCTGCACAGCCCCAGGCCCCTGGGGACAGTGTAGAGGGAGATGCAAGAAGAGACAGAAATAGTGCTGCGCTGCTATATCATCCTTTGGGGTGCTCTGAGCTTCCTGTCCTGAGCTAAGATTTTCCTGTGGGGTTAGTTGAGGCACCAAGAGATAAACAAAGCTTTGAAGTAACTTTTCTCCACTGGAGAGTTAAAGGAGTTTTCGAGTCAGTGCTTCTTCCTACCTCTGATTGGTGAGTGTGTCCCAGGCTTCCCCTCCCGATACCCTGGTGAAGACCTCAAGGTGTATGTGTGGGAGAAGAGACACCACTGGTGTCTGAACCCCCTCTCAGGTACCCCTCCACATACAGTAGGTCTATAAAATGTCAAATAGCCAGACAAACTGTGCCAGGATTTACAGTGGCAGAGGAAACCAGTCACCCCTGATATTCACCATCGAGCAACCCAAACAACCCTCAGTGACTAAGGTTTTTTCCACTTACACCTGGTTCTTTTGCTTTCAGTACACAATTGCATTAGCAAATGAGAGCCCTGAGTAAGCAAAACAGGCCCTTCATAGATTCTCTTGTAAGGACACATTCCTTAATCTACTACAGATATTTAGAATCAAGGTTGGAAACATAACTCCAAGTGATTTTTACCAGTAGTTGCTATCCGAAAAATCAACTTTACACAGCAGCTGATGTCTTGCAAGTAAGTGAGAACTGGGTGGTTAAACGGATTAAAAGCAAGTCACAGAGGCAGAGAATGCATTTACAATTTATGTAACTGACAAAGGATTAGGACCCAGAATACAGGAGGAAAAATATCTACACATCCATAAGAAGGAAAAAATAGAAGTAAATCTGCAGACTATATCAACATTCAAAGTTCAGAAAAGGAAATGATTCTTAAACAAATGGAAAGTTTCTCAATTTCAGTAATAAAGAATGCACATTTCAAAATCAAAAGATGTTATTCTATACCCATTAGAATGGCCAAAATTTTAAAAGTCTGATTATATGCAGTGTTTGACAATATAAAGCCACACCAAACACAAACTGCTAATAGAACTATAAATGGATGCAACCATTTTGGAGAGAAATTTGGCAATATCTACGAAATGTAAAGCTACTTACGCCCTATATCCCAGCATTCTACTCTCAGATATAAAACCAAGAGATATTCTTGTATAAATACACAAGAGCCTTGTACAAGGATGTTCACTACATCATTGTTTTTAAGAGGGAAAAGCAATTTAAAAGTTCCTTAGTAAGGCGATGCTTAAAAATTGTTACATACAAAGGCATATTATGTAGAAATTAAAGTGAAGGAACACAAACTATTGGAACATCTAAAATAATAATGTTGAATGGAAAAAGCAATTTGCAGAATAAATCAGTATTATATAATGCTTGAAATTTTTAAAAATATGAAACAATACTATACTGTTCTGGACACATACTTATGGAGTAGAAGTACCAAACATGGACAGGACAGAAACAACATATTTGGAATAGTGCTCTTTCTGGGGAAAGGGAAAGGGCTGGGCAGAGATGAGTTACAAAAGAACTCAGTCATTTGGAGAATTTTTGTTTCTTTAAAAAGCTAAACCAAAAGCCAGGAATGGTGGCATGCACTTGTAATCCCAGTACTTGGGAGGCTTAGGCAGGAGGATTACAAGTTCAAGGACAGCCTTACCAACTGAGTGAGACCCTCAACAACTTAGCAAGTCCATTTCAAAATAAAAAATTTAAAATAGCTAGGGGTATAGGAGTGGAGCTTGGAGGTAGAATGCCTCTGGGTTCAATCTTCAGTTCAAAAAAAAAAAGTTGAAGGAAGTACAAATAAATGTATGTTAACATTCTTAAATGTCAGTGGTGGGAACATGAATGTAAGGGTCAGGATAGGTTGGGTTTTGCTGAAGTAACAAACTCCCTGAATCTCAGTGGCTTAATATAATAAAGATTTCTGTTTTTACTCAGTGTGTGTTGGCAGAGAGGCCCTGCGTGTTGCTGTCACTCAGGGACAAATACTGACAGAGGAGCCAGCACCTCCTTGCTGATGGCAATGCCAGTGGGAAAGACAGTAATTACATGCCCTGGCCTTGAAGTGACACAAGGCATTTCCTCTCACAACTAGGTGGCCAGAACTAGTTACATGGCATGACTCTACTCAAGGGGCAATTCAACCATATGCCCAGATGGGAAAGAAATAGAAATATTTGTCTAGCAGCAGGAAAAATAGGCTGCAATGGGTGTTTGTTACAGTATTTAGCTTCATTTTTCACATGTTCCAAATAATGTTTTAAAATAGAAGGGAAATCCATGGTTTTAGAATCAGGAGGCTTGATCTTTGGTCTGAGGAATGGAAGGTTATAGAGACAAGAGATACAGGAGAGGTGATAGATAGTGTTGAACAGAGGCTATCAGTCCCATAGGCCTGCTTCCAGGCCCATCACTACAATTCCCATACCATTTGAATGCAATTATCCCTTTCTCAAAAATGACCTCCTTGTAAATACCCCCAGCAGGTTGATCTTCCTCACTTTTGTTTATAACTGTGAAAGTTGAGTGGATAATTGAGAAACCTGGTAAGTGGAGAGGTGGTACGAATAGCATAAATTATAAAATTCAAAGATTTAACCACACTGCAGGTCTGTCACTCAAATTTCTTGTCACCTTGGGCATGCTACCATCCCTCCAGGGTCTATTTTCCTCATCTTTGAAATGGGCATAACAATAACACATTTCTGAATATTTATGATAAGCAAATTGAGGAATGTAAAGCGCTTTGGACCAGTAATGTGCCATACAGATGGCCACTATTATTAATGATCTGAATTTCACTGCAAAGGAAGCCTCAGGCCAGATTTACATTTCTGGCCGACAATGACTCACAACTTCCCTCACCAGAACACCTGGTTAACAAAATAGACCTAGGCATCATCCTGTGGTCCAACCGCTTGAAGAATCTATTGGTTTCCCCTCATGAAAGTGAGTTTGGGAGCAGGGATTAAGCATTAGTTCAGATCCCCCTAGGTAGAACAAAGGGAGGCGATACAATTCCTCTGAGCACACCCTGGGTGGAACGATGCTGAAGGCCCAGATCAAAGTCTGGGCCCCCGAGCTCCATCAATCACTTGAGCTGGGAGAGCATAGACAGGAGACAACAGCTCTTCTCCCCATTTTCCAAATCAAGAAACTGAAGCCAGGAGGGGCTAAAAGAATGGTCTTTTCCAAACAGCAAGAGATAAATAATCAAGAGGCCCGGGATTTATCTTGGGGTCTTTTATTCAAGGTAACCAGAGCAAGGCCCTCTCTCCCAAATGCCTTAGTTTCCTGATGTGTAAAGTTACAGGATTAAAGTTGACCTCCATGGTTATTTCTAATGCCTGTTATCTTAAGGATACACAGTTCTACTAAATATGAAATGTAGTAGAATTCCTCCCAAAATGAGTTTTTTGGTCTAGGTATTGAATTTGAAGGGTTGGCTTAGGAGTTACGTGTGTGTGTGTGTGTGTGTGTGTGTGTGTGTGTGTGTGTGTGTGTTACTGGGAATTGAACCCAGGGGCATTCTACCTCTGAGCCACACCCCCAGCCCAATTTTTTATTCTTTTATTTTGAGATAGGGTCTCATTAGGTTGTGGAGGACCTCACTAAGTAGCTGAGGCTGGCTGTGAACCTACGATCCTCCTGTTTCAGCCTCCCAAGTGTTGGGATGATAAGCATGCACCACTACACCCGGCTAGGAGTTACTTTTGGTCTCCCCACACACCTTGAATGCCATCTCTTTACAAGCTAAAAGATGGTTTCTTGGTGACTTGCTTGTTTTCTGTTAGCCCTTGGAGCTCTAATGCTCCTGACTATACCTTTACCTAGCAAATATTTTACCTGCCTATGTTACCTGCTCTTGAAGCATGGCAATAAATGAATATATAAATAAAAACAACTTCATTGGGCAGCAGAGAACACAGACATAAGTCAGGAAATAGCTAGCTTGGGCCATCTGAGTCTAGCCCCCAAAGTGACTCCCAGGGGATACTCTACATGGCAATATTGCTGCTGATAGCATTTCCCCAGAGAGCACAGGAAGCTGCACAACCAGATGTGAGGGTAGGTCTGGCCTGCTGGCTGCAGGTGCATCCTGCCCTGACAAGAGAGGCAAACACCACAGGCGAGTCTCTCGTGCCATATTACCTGAGTCCTTGCCTCTGAGCTGTCACATGCCCTTGCCCGTGGCTACTAATTCATTCTTCTAATGATTCCCAGGAGCAGAGGAAAGACTGATGTTTCTATCCATAATAAGAGGTAGCCATTACACCTGCAAGTCTGCATAGTATACAAAGCACTTAATACCCATTAGCTCATTTGACTTTTATGAAGAAATGGGAGAGAGCAGGGGAGAGGCTTTTTCTCTCATATTATAGATGAAGGAGTTCATCTGAGGCTCAGAGAAGTTGAAGGACTTCAAGTTAGATCTTCTGATTCTAACTTCAGTTCTTTCCCCATGGTACAACTAAAGTATTATTATCTTATTAAAATTTATATTAGCAATCAATCCAGAGGCCCAGTACTTAAACCACTCTCCGGTAGGAACTCACCAGCTCACTTCTGCCTGTCAGTAAACCGTTCAGAAGGAGAAACCATTTGTGAAGCCAAAAGAGCATTTATATTGTGGTTTACACTGCATCTGGTTTCTAGAATCCAGGGCTTTGGTGTCTTTACACTTCCTTTACCTTCTAACTGGATTAATATTTTGATCAGCACAAGTGGAGACAGGAGGAGGTAAAGCAGATATTCACAGGAACCCTGCTTGCTGTGCCAATCATCACGTGCATCCAAGTGCAGAATGCTTCAGTAAAGGGATATAGAAGTCTGAAGGGCATAGCAAGAACTCTTTCCTACTGCTTCAAACCCTCGATGATTCCCTATTGTTTATAGTAGTCTTTGGACCAGCAACATCAGCTTTACCTGAGAGTTAACAGAAATGCAGACTGCCAGGTACCACCCAGACCTTCTACATCAGAGACTACATTTTATTAAGATCCCCAGAGGTCCATGGTAAAGTTCTTTACTTAAGGCCTAAAGGCAACATTCACCAGGTCCACATCTTCACATTTCCTCTCTTGCCTTTTCTCCTACAACTACTCCCCCCACCTCCCAACTCCCACTCCCCACTCCACCGTATACCCGACCATTAGGCCAAATCCTCCCCATTCTTTAAAGTCTGGCTCAAAATCTACCTCCTCCAAGAAGCCAAGCCAGATCTTCCCAGCAGGATGCAGTCTTTCCTTCCTCTAACTCCCAGTACCACAGGTCCTGAACTTTCTATCTTGGATTGTTTTTATGGTCCTGATTTATCTTCCCTTTTAAATTATGAGCTCTTCAAGGTCAAGGTCTAAGTCTGATTCATTTCTTTATTTCCCAAAACCACCCAATACTTTGCAAAGCTTCTATCACAAACTAGTTCTTCAATGTTTCTTTCTGTCTCTAATGGAGAGAGAACAAGAAATTCAGATAACTGTTTTCATTAACTTAGACCACCATTACCATATATGATTATGATCTGTACTTGGAAACATTTTCCTAAAATATTTAGTCACTGTCATCTAGCATACACACAGACATCTCCCTTCCCAAACACACACACACACACACACACACACACACACACACACACACACACTCACTTTTCATTTCAATTGTTCTTCATCGTTAGAAGACCAATTGGTAAGAATTTACTGAAGGTATGCAGGAAATGACTGCTATGTACATTTTATTATCTTACCAAGAGATAGAGAGAGGAACGAACTTGATCCTATTATAGAACAGAACACAATGATACCCAGATCTCAAAGTCTTTATCAGGATCTGCATTTGGGACAAGCAAAGGTCCCCTGGCCCTTGTTCAGTTGCTTAATGGAGAAGACTCCAAAGACGGAATGCCACTGGTGTTCTTCCAATTATAGAATCATCTGATTAGAATTACAGTAAATGCATAGCTCAGTTTGCATTGTCCTGAGGTGAACCATGAACAAAGCTGCTCTCACTGGAGCATCTGAGGGGACTGAACTCTAGAAGTTCACGGTCTCATCATGGGGGGGTCTCTTCACACCAGAAATGACTCAGAAAAGGGGACAGACATGAGTTAGAACATTCCATTTCCAGGGACCCCAGAACTCTGGGAGCCAGATCTGGATGGATTATTTCATTAATTATTAGGAAAAACTCAAATAGCACACATTCTAGATATTAAAACAATCCAGACCTTTGGAAGGAAGGTTTGTCTTTGGAATAATGTTAGATTTAATTATTCTAGTTTATTTCCAGCCTGTAAGCACCGACTCTTGAGAGGTGGGCTAGAGAGCACAAGTTTTTCTAATCATGGAGTACTATTTTGGTCCATGGCCAAATGGGTTTTCTTGTTCTGTCCAGCTGTAGAAGAACAAAGCAGGGATTCTACAGAAGAATCCCAAAGTTATTCTTCCTCCTTTTACCTTGTTCACATATAGCTTGAGGGTTGGGATTTGTTAGTGTGTTGGAACCAAACCTGACTGTTGTGTTATTATTGTTTCTAATTTAACTACCAGACTGTTAAGCATTACTGCCTGAAATTCAACCCGGGGGTGGGCATTGCGCTTTGAAGCCACCAAGTCAAAAGTGCTATTGGGTGAAACTCTGCTCTACTGGACCATGAAATAGGTTTTCAAAGGGACAGAGAATGACAGACATGTGAGCTGTGAGTAAAACTGTGTCTCACCAAAGTGGTAACATTCATAATGAAGCAAAAAGAAGTGCTACCTGTGATGGGCATCTATCCAAGTCATCCAGCAGAGCCAGACCAAATCACAAACCAGTGGGCACTTTGGAAATTAGCTTCAGAGCCTCCATTTCTATAAGATTGCATTACTGCTGTGTATGAAGAGAGACTTATACAATTCCACCTATTTTTTTTTTAAGGTAGAAGTTGTCTTCTAGTTCTGGAACTTGCTAGTTGGGTGACTTTCTGGTTCCTCATCCAATCTTACCTACCTGACAGGGTCATCATGAACAAAGGAAATTTTATAAACGGGGTTTCCTTGATTCAAGTTGGAAGGACGAAATCTGCTTTCTTCTTTTATAAAAACCCTTAGTATAGGAAATACCAGAAAGCTTCTCCATAATAGGCTTTCTTATAACATTAAAGCTTTTGCCACCTGTCTTCTTCAGTTTGGATTAACCACATAAATCATATGTGTATCAGAAATTAGACTAGACTGATTAGATAGATGTATTGAAATAGGGGAATATACAGGAGTTAAGTCATAGATTATTCTAGATATACATCTACATATATCATTGTGAACATATAGTAATGAAGAACTTGGGAAGTTTCACAAATAAACTCTTAACTATTGGGGAATCTCATTCTTAGTAGTTTGGAAGGAGAGCCTTAGATAGTGGAGGTGAAAAGAAAAGCTTTAATGACTGTCACTTGAACTAAATCAATCTGCCCATCCATACTTCCCCTGGCTACTCCTGACTATGTTATCCATCACCCATCACTTAGTCTGTATTGACTGAACACTAGGCTGCCTGTATTATAAATCAAATTTCATTTGGTATCAGTTGAGACCCATTGGGCCCTCATTGAAAGAAAGTCTTGAGCTATGTAGAAGTATATCCATGCTAGTACTGAAAATGTTGCAGAGAAAACTAATTTGTTGTTTAGCTTTAGGTGACAGAACATCAGCAAGAGTGAGAGAATGCCTTTTCAGACAACAAACAAAGGCAAATGGTGACCCAAAGCTTCCCAGGGTCCTCCTGTGAGGGCTTTAAGTCTTAGAAATGCAGCTCATTGGGGCTGCGAAGGTTCAAAAATAATATACCAACTACCTTGTTTTGGAGATAGGGAAACAGGGTCATAGATGAAGGAAGTGGTTGTGTCCAGGGTCATACAGATAATATGTGGTAAAACCAAGGCCAAGCTGCTATGCTCTGACTTTAGGACAAGCTCCTATAGCACACGGAAACCCTGAGAGCTGTCACAGTCTGTCAGCCTCTCAGGGATGGGGACTAATTGATAACATGGAAGCATTTTCTCATTTGCCTCTGAAGGTTGCAGAGTCTAAGCACTCTTAGGCTCTTGTGCAACAAAAGAGAAAACTCTGCCAGGGCTTTAGCTTTCAGAAAGTGGTAGTTCAGCACTGTAGAACTCTGGATTCTTATCCCAGCTCAGAGACTAATCCTTGTGTGTGATGAGCTTTGGCTCCAAACTGAAGCTCCTTTGTAATCCCAGGAGGAAAAGGAGTGCTAGAAATTAAGAAAAATGAAGGCGATTTTCTCTTTCCAGGAGTGTTCCAAGGAATACAGTGGAGTGTCAGTGTCCTGCAGCTATTCAAAGCCCACTTCTTCATTTAGAGATATGTGAGTGTGGAATGAAAACTCACCCCTGTCTGCAAGAGGCTGGCAGTATTAAGTCCTTGGCTACGTGTGTATATACACACATTTAATCAAAGCAACAAAGCTCTTTTTTTTTTTTTAAACTTTATACATCACTCCAAATTGTCAGTTTGTCAGTGAATGTCTGTAGCTGATTCGTATTTTGTCATTTCTTATTAGCGTCACTATTGTGAAAGGTACATAGGGGTGTTCCTTTCCACTCTACAGATAAAGACACTGAAGCACAAAGGTCTTAGTCACAGAGAAAAACTCAGGAGTAGAAGTCAGTGAAAGACTCAACACCCAGGCTCGGCAGCTGTTTCCCAGAGTGAGCACAGCAACATGACCTCAGCAAATTCAGCAAGGTGCAGCCAACTTCCAGACCATCCTGTCTTTTTATTATTTACTAGACTGATTGTTATGTCATCTGACTCCTTTTTGTTAATTCTGCCCTTCTTTAACAATGTTCCCTACCCCTCCCCTGTGTCTCTTCCCCCCTCTTAACACACATTTGCATGCACACACATGAAGTCTTTACTCATACTCATTTTTCAGATTTAGCTTAAATGCTATTTCTTCCATGAAGCCCTTCATCCCTCTCTCCCAGTAGTTCATCTTGCACCATAGTCTGTGTCACCATCTTTCTTTCCTTTAGAACTCTATCAAAGTATACAAACATTTATTGAATTGTGACCAACTGATGAGTCTCTGACCTTCTTGGTGTCAGACAATGTCCCTGCTTTTTAGTCTCTCTCATACCCCCGATACCTAGAACCAAGGAGGTATGCAACAAAGAGCTTATTGGTCAACAGAAGAACAAACAAGTATCCAAAACTTCAATAATTCATCTCTTGTTATTAGGATGTTAAAATCCTGTTTCAACTACATGACAACTACCCACCACCTGCCAATCCTTTCCGCTCTCCATTCGAACTTGATGTACTCCCCACCTCAGTGTGCTTACAGGCCCTACAACCCTGCTTTTTCTGCCTCTTTTTTTTTTTTTTTTTTTTTGTCTATCAAAAGCCTCAATCTTCAAAGTCTGTCTAAAAGAATTGAGATATCATCTTTGAACTCTGCATGGAATATTCCATGTCCCTTCCTCTCTTACCACAGCGTCCTGTGCTCAGCGTTATCATATACCTGACTGTGACTCTGAGTGACTTCCCCTCATACCCCAGAGGACTCTGCTCACAGGTGGCACCCCAATAATGTTCAGTGCGTGAGTCAAAGGATCAAGGGTTTCCTTAAGTGATGCTGAGCTTCTCCAGAGCATGAGCTTCCTATGAACTACTAGAGCACAAAGTAGATACTCAACTATGAGCTGGCTCAGACTCCATCCTCCCTGAGAGATGATGTAGTGAGGTGGGACTATGTAGTGGAAATAGTGTGAGCTTTTAAATCCTCCAGATAGAAATACTGTGTGACTTTGAGAAAATGCCTTAGCTTCACTGAGCCTCATGTTTCCCATCTGAGGACAGTGCCACTGCTTAAAACTTTTTCAGAAAGTGAATGTTGACGAGTCTGACATTTGCCTGGCACACAGGAAATGTGTCCCCATCCCGGTCCCCATCAGCTCCTTTTTCTCTCTTCTTTCCTAAGAGTCTTACTCCTCATTTCATTTCCTGGGAACCAAACAGTGGTAAAGGGGCTGGACCACAGAGTCTGGAACCCTTCCCCTTGTCTCTGTAATGCCAGTAGGTGGCAATGCCTATGCCCGGTGGCTCCTGACCAAATTTTTCCACCCTGATAGAGAGAAAGGCAACAGTAATAGGCTCAAAGGATGACTCAACTCCAATGACTAAGGCAAAGAGGTGGGAAGGGGTGGGGGCAGAAGAGGAAATGAGTGAATGCTGCATCTAGTGGAAGATAGCTTCAAGATAAAGAGATTTGGGCTGCTGGATCCCTGGCTCTGACATGGTACAAATGGGGTACTGAATACTTCTCCACGTCCCCCTCCATCTCACCTCATGGCAGCCTCCCTGCCTTCCAGGGAGGCCCTTCAAAGCAAACACTGGATGTTCTCTGTCAACTGGAACCTTTCAGCCAGGTATTGGGACACATGAATACCACTTGTGATAGGCTGACTTTATTTTTGTAATATGCTTTTATTGGTGCATTATAATCTCACATCATAATGTTAATCATGTTGACAGTGACATACATGCACACAGCACTTGGTGCCCCCTACCCTAGTTGCCTCCTCATCTCCCCCTTTCCCCATACAGAGTACTGAGATTGACATTGGTATTTTCATGTATGTACACTTAGCCAATGGTAGTAATTCTATTAATGAACCTCACTCTCCCCCTTCCCCTTCCCTTAGACCACCTCCCTGGCTCCTCTGAGGTTTCTCCTCCATTATCTGGAGTCCCTCCAGTATCCCAATTACTCCCTACCTTCCGCATATAAGAGAAAACACATGACCCTTTACTTTCTGTGACTGGCTAATCTCACTTAACATAATGTTCTCCAAGTCCTTCCATTTTCTGACAGATGACATAATTTTGTTCTACTTTCTTGCTGAGTAGAATTTCATTGTGTGGATATCCCATAATTTTGTAATCCATTCATCTGTGGATGGACACCTGGGTTGGCTTCATAATTTTGACTATTGTGAATTGTGCTGCTATGAACTTGGGTATTCATATTATTGTAGTTTTCTGATTTCAGCCCCTTTGGAAAGATACCCAGGAGTGGTATGATAAGCTGGCTTTAAAAAGTGTTCTGAATCACCCAAATCTCTGCACATGGGTACTCATTGTGACAGCTATCTGATTTCCAATGTTGGTGTCTCTCCTGTGCTGCAGACTTCCTTCTCAACTCCCAACACCATCTTGATATCCCCAAGATTCACACACGTGGCACGTTTACTACTGCATACAGGATGTTCACCCACCTGTCCCCCTTGGCTCCCCTCCTGATTGGCTGCCTCCATCTACCCAGTTACCCCAAGCTAGACCCTAAGACATCCTGGGGCCATCTTCTGCCTGTACCCCCCACCACTCTGATGGCCATATGAATTCTAGTTTCTGAATTTCTCACATCTGTTTCTCCTTTCCTTTCCTATGGCATCTGACTCTGGCCAGGCCTTCATCATGGATCACTGTGATGATATTTCTAGAACCTTCTAACTGATCTTCTTTTAGTCCATTTTTCAGCCTGTGCACAGAGTGGTGTGCTTAATACTTGTTTCTAAACTTGTTATGATTCTGTTTATTATCCTTCAGGTATTTTTCAGTTTCCACAGAATGGTCTGGATTCTCCAGTCTGATGTATCCAACAACCCCCCCCCCCTTTTGGTTCTGCCTGCTGACCCACCCCACAAACTCATACATACAGAGACACACCTGAGATTCCAGCCAGCCCTCAGAGCAGACTGTAGAACATCACACTCTTCCCAGCTCTGAGTGAACAGACCACTCCTTCTTGCAGGTATGCACTTCCCTGTCAAAACTGTGTATCTTCCCAGATTTGACTCAAATGTTATCTCTGTTGTGTGATCTTCTTAGATTCCCACTGATCCACCTATTGTTATTTCAATGGCTTGTTTATGCAAGTTTTTCTCCCCTAGGCTGAGAGATCCTTGAAGGCAGGTCCTTCTTCAGAACATCTACTCACAAATATTTGTTGAGTAAATGAAATAATAAAGAGAGGCATGAAGTAGTAGGTAAACCTATGTTTGTCCTCTGGTCCCCAGTGTTTCCATCTATAAAATAGGTATCAACTCTAGCAGCCTCACATTTGTACTGTGTCATCCTTCAGACAAACAGTCACCCTCCTGGTCCACTAATTAAAGTAGATACTGCTGAGTTATTTTTCTCAAGGAAGGCATGAGACTCTCTATCCACCCACAGTACAAAATAACTAATCTTAAGGTCGCAAAACTTCTTAAAGTCAATGATCTATATAGCAACCCCAGAACCCAGGACCCAGGCTGCCTCTGAGCAAGACTCTGAGCACGTACCCATGATTATGCTGGCCATATCACCAGCATAATCACAAGTATTTTCTACTCAGGTGGGTGCTTTTTGCAGGCCCTAATGCAAGCATTGCCACAGTCCTACAGCAGGCACGGAGGATGTCATATCTGTGCAAAGGAAGCCACCCACACAGTATCACCTCTTCTAGGTCACCTCTCCATGATCCCTTCACCTTCTAGTACCACCCACACACTCTCAGCTGCCACCCTCACACTTACACACCCACACCATGTCAAGTTGTCTGTTTGCGAATCTGGAGTTCTGTACATCGGACCACAGCATCTTTCAGTAGGTAAGCAAGGGCACCTGTACTCTTCTCCTCAAATCTCCATCATCAGCGTGACCCTTACCGAATAGCTTGACTGTGTGCTGGAGTGAGAGAACCAAGCTCAACCTCCAGCTTTCTCTGGGAAAAGTGTCAACTTCCCTGAGCCTCAGTTGTTTTGTATGTAAGATGGGACTCAGGATCTTGCTTACAACCTTGCTGACATAGGTATTGCCAAGGTATACTAATATACTGTTTATGAATGTTCCTCATAACACAGGCACAATGCAAATGAGCTTCATAGCGATAATAATATTGGCAGACACTAAGTTCTGCCTCTAAGAAAGAGCCCCTTTTTAAATAAAAAGAAATGATTCAAAATCAAATAGCTATTGAGAACATGTTAGGTGAAAGGGACAATCACCAACCATAACTGTAACTATTTCATAGTTGTATTTGATTGTTTAATATTTATATGTCTGCAGTCAAATGTTTCATATATCAAGGTTTTAGTATATACACGTCAGTGCATTTCATATATATGGGAATTTGCATATGTACATTCATGTTTGTTTTGGGGGGTGTTTGAGAGGAAAAGACTTGCCTAGGACTCAGGAATGAAGTGTAATTTTAAAAAAGGGGGAGCCAGGCGTGGTGGCACATGCTTATAATCCCAGCATTTGGGAGGCTGAGACCAGAGGATCTGGGTTTGAGGCCAGCCTCAGCTACCTAGTGAGGTACTACGCAACTTAGTGAGACCCTGTTTCAAAATAAAGAATAAAAAATAGGACTGGGGGTGTAGCTCGGAGGTAGAATTCCCCTGAGTTCAATCCCCAGTACCACAAAAATAAATAAATAAAAGGGGGGGATGATTTTGAGAATGAAATATACATACACAGATTCGAATTCTGACTGTTACTTATTAGTTTTTTTTTTTTTTTTTACTTAAGTCAGTTTGTGAGTGTGTGGTATGTGTGCTTGTGTGTGTGTGGTATGTGTGTGCTCATGTGTGGGGGGGATATGTGTGTGTGGAAAGACAGAGAGAGAGAAAGAGAGACTTCTGAAGAGTCAGGAATTAAGTGTAATAAATTTTTAAAAGGATGAATTTTAGAATGAAACATCATACCTAGATTTAAATTCTGACTATTATTTATTAGCTTTTTATCTTGGAACTGTGTGTGTGTGTGTGTGTGTGTGTGTGTGTGTGTGTGTGTGTGTATGTGTGTATGTGTGTGTGTGTATGTGTGTGTTTTACTGGGCATTGAACCCAGGGCCTTAAGCAAGTTAGGCAAAAACTCTATCACTGAGCTACACCCCCAACCCTTATTTTATTTTATTTTTGAAACAGTATCTCACTAAGTTGCCCAGGCTGGCCTCAAACTTGTGATCCTCCTGCCTGAACTTCCTGGGTAGATATTACAGACATCTGCCATGGAGCCTAGCAACTTGGAACAATCTTTAAGTTCACCCAGTCTCAATTTTCCAATATTAAAAATAGAAATAATGAAACCTCTCTCATAGGTTTGCTGCATAAATTACACAAATCCATATGCACAAAATATTGAACCATGTTTGGAACAGAAGGGCTCAAAAATGTCACTGTCCCCCATTTCATGTTCGCTGTCTTGCTATGTGATTTGGGCCAAGCCATTCAACTCTTTGGAGCATGGTTTCTCATCCATAGAATGAGATGGATGAACTTGATGATTCCAGTCAGCCCCAAGATGCCATAGTGTAGTATATCCAATACCTATTTTATACATGTATGTGGGTTTAAATAATGAGCACAGCCAAGTAGAGGCCCCTTCAGTCTGACGTTTTCTGGGTTTCCAAAGCATTTCCTTTCTCTGAATGTGCCAGTTGCTCGCTCTCATATTTTCAATACAGGGCCCATTGATGACCACAAAAAAAAAAAGAATGTCCAGTGCAGCTGCAGGTCCACTTGAGCCCTCCAAGCGAGCACTCTCAAGTCCACTCTGTGAGCTCTGTGTGCTCGGGCCTGTTGTTGCGGTGATGTCTGGAATCCTCAACACCTGCACGCCAGCTCCTCCCCCCTCCCCATTTGTATCTGAAATGCAGCTGCTCTGGGCCCCAGAAAGAGGGGAGCCAAGTGGACAGGACACCTCCTTGTTTGGTCTCCCTCCCATGAGTCAAACCAAATCTGAAGCTCCTCTGTGCAAGGCCTTTTGTTGCCTTGCCATTGTGTTTAAATGAGCCTCATCTGCAAGGGAATTTTTTTAATAAATAAAATAAAACCACCACAAAAGACCATAGCAGATGACATCTGTTCTTTCCATGAAAGCTTTTTTAATTTTTTTTGTCCTGAATTAGACCAAAGAAAAAAAAATGAAGGAAAAGAAAAGAGAAAGAATGAAAGAATGGGGCTGGGCCTCATTTGTACTGCTCCTCCTTCTAAAAAATAAAACAAACAAAATGAATGGATACTGGGAAGAAGGGGTGTGGAACAGATAAAAAGAAAAGGGAGAGAGAAGAGGAGGAAACAGAAGAAGCCCTTCTCTAGTCCTGTTCTGCTATCCTTCCTGACCAGGAATATTCAGACGAAATATTTAAACGGCCTCTTGTTTTGAGAGTAGGTTCAAATTTATATTCTTGGTACCCATTTCACAGATAAGATATTTAACAACTCTTTGGCCATTATTCCATATATCTCTGATTAATCTCTGTGTTTGTAAAGTGTCACAGGTAGGTCCGGTACAGGTGGGACTCAGAAAACAGTTTGAAAACTAATGATCTATATGTAAATAACCCCCAAATCTTTCTCTCCACAACAAACTCCCCACCTATCTGCCAGCATCTGCTTCTTGCCCTGGGTTCCCTTCTCACTGAAGGGCCCCCAGCGCCAATGTCAAATTCATGGGTATCATCCTCCTGCTTCTGCTTCCTCAAGCACCCCACATCTCATCCACTGTCAAGTCTTGTTAACATTCCACCCAAACAACCCTAAATCCTCTTCTTCTCTTCTCCATCACCACTGCCTGAGTTCAGACCATTTTCCTTTCTTGCTTGATGTGTCTAGACAGGCCCTACCCAGCAGATGATTATGACCACTCCTTGATCAAAGTACTTAATGGTTCCAGGACACAGCCAGACCCCTCAACATGATTCCCCAGATGCTCACAAGCTGACTCCTGCCTATCTCTGTAACTAGCCCCACCCTCCATTCCAGCCCAACCAAGCTTTCCTCCTTCCTCTCCCTGACTGTGCTCTCCTCCCTGGGGCCTTTGCCCATGCTGATTTCTCTGTCCGAACATTCTCTGGACTCTGTCCAGATTTTCTATGCTCGTACCTCAGATCCTACTTAAAATTCCACTCCTCCTGGAAGCCTTCCTTGACCACAACTATCTCCCATCTCTCTACCTGGGTCAGACACCCATGCAATGTCTCTGAGCTCTATGTATCTTCTCTGAGAGGGACTCCTTCCACTCATTGTTCTTGCTTATTTGATATTCCATCTGCTCTGTGGAATAGTAATAGCGGGTTGGGTATGGATCTTACTATCTCTAATATTAACTTGACTCAGTTCCTCAACTGATAAATCTCAATATACTGCTGCTTTGCTGAAAAGATCACTTTCAACAAAAAGCAACAACAAACTACATAGTTTTTTTGATGAGTTTATATATACATATATGTATACATACATATATATATATACATATATATATATTTATTGGTGCATTGTAATCATACATCTTTGTTAGGTACAAGCTGGTAAAGGCATACATGCACACATCTCTCATTTAACCCTTCCCCAATTCCTGCCCCACTCCCTCCTCCCTCCTTCTCGAGTTCAGTTTAGTGATTGACTTTGGTATGTTTGTGAAAGTACATCATGTGCATGTTTCTCTAACCTCCCTCCCTCCCACCATCACCTTCAGTTAAGTTACCTTCTTTGCTCATCTAAAGTTTCTCCTTCTTCGTCTAGGGTCCCTCTTTTGTCCCACTTTCTCTCTAGCTTCTGCATACTAGGGAGGGCACTCCATTTTTTCCTTTTTGTGACTGACTAATCTCACTTAGTATATTTTTAGATAGCTGAATGTGAGATATTTAGTAGGTGATTGAATATTGGATTATAGAGTTTGAGAAAAAAATCTGAAGAAAACATCTTAAAGAAAAGGTTTGGGCTGGGCACAGTGGTGTGTGCTTGTAATCCCAGTACTTGGAAGACTGAGACAAGAGGGTTGCAGGTTTGCTGGATCATATGGTAGGTTCATTCCCATTCATCTGAGGATCCTTCATACTGTTTTCCAAAGTGGTTGCACTAATTTGCAATCCCACCAACAATATATTAGGGTTCCCACTTCTCCACACCCTCACCAGAATTTGTTGTTGTTCGTGTTTTTTATGATTGCCATTCTGACTGGAGTTAGGTGAAATCCCAAGGTAGTTTTGATTTGCATCTCTCTGATTGCTAATGATGTAGAACATTTCCTTACATTTATTGGCCATTTTTATTTCTTCTTTTGTGAAGTGTCTATTTAGATCCTTTGCCCATTTTTTGATTGAGTTATTTGTTTTCTTAGCTGTGATTTTCTTGAGTTCTCTGTATATCCTAGAAATTAGACCTCTATCAGAAGAGTAGCTGGCAAAAATTTTCTCCCACTCTGTGGGCTCTCTGTTGAGGTTCTTGATAGTTTCCTTTGCTATACAGAAGCTCTTCAGTTTAATGCAATTCCATGTATTTATCTTCCTTTGAGTTGCTTGTGCTTTTGGTCTTGTTGAGAAAATTTTTACCTGTGCCTATGTGTTGAAATGTTGGGCCTATGCCCTCTTCAAGTATCTGCAAGGTCTCTGGCCTGACTTCCAGGTCTTTGATCCACTTTGAGTTGACTCTTGTGCAGGGTGAGAAAGTGAGGTTTATTTCCATTTTCCTGCAAATGGTTAACCAGTTTTGCCAACACCATTTGTTAAAGAGGCTATCTTTTTTCCAGTGTATATTTTTGGCTCCTTTGTCAAAAATCAATTGACTGTAAGCATGTGGGTCTGTTTCTGAGTCTTCTATTCTGTTCCATTGGTCTATGTGTCTGTTTGTGTGCCAATACCATGCTGTTTTTATTACTGTGGCTTTGTAGTAGAGTTTGAAGTCAGGTATTGTGATGCCTCCTGCATGATTTTTATTGCTAAGAACTGCTTTGGCTATCCTGGGCTTTTTGTTTTTCCAAATTAATTTAAGGACTAATTTTTCTGTCTGTGAGGAGTGACCTTGGTAATTTCATGGGTATTGCATTGAATCTGTAGATAGCTTTTGGGAGAATGGCCATTTTGATGATATTTATTCTGCCTATCCAAGAGCATGGTAGATTTTTCCATCTTCTAAGGTCTTCATCAATTTCTTTTTTCAACTTTTGATAGAGGTCTTTTACCTCTTTGGTTAGGTTTATCCCTAAGTATTTTATTTTTCAGGATGCTATTGTGAGTGGAATTGTTTTCTGGATTTCTTTTTCAGTGGATTTATGGTTGGCATACAGAAAAGCTTCTGATTTTCGAAGATTGATTTTGTATCCAGACACTTTGTTGAATTTGTTGATCAGTTCTATAAGTTTTTTGGTTGATGTTGTTGGGTATTCTAAGTGTAGTATCATGTCACCTGCAAAAAGGGATAGTTTTAGTTCTTCTTTCCAAATTTTTACTCCTTTGATTCCCTTCTTTTGCTTTATTGCTCTGGCTAGAGTCTCAAGTACTATATTGAACAGAAGAGGTGATAATGGACATCCTCATCTTGTTCCTGTTTTTAGTGGGAACTCTTGCAGTTTTCTCCATTAAATGTGATGTTGGCCGTGGGCCTATTGTATATTGCCTTTATGATGTTGAGGTACGTTCCTTCTATTCCAATTCTCTGAAGTGCTTTTAGCATGAATGGGTGTTGGATCTTGTCAATGCTTTTTCAGCATCAATTGAGATGATCATGTGATTTTTGTCTTTGATTCTGTTTATGTGGTAAATTACATGGATTGTTTTTTGTATGTTGAACCAGCCTTGCATCCCTGGGATGAACCTGACTTGGTCATGGTGTATAATTTTTTTGATGTGGTTTTGAAAGCGCATTGCTAGTATCTTGTTTAGCAGTTTTGCATCTAAGTTTGTCAATGATACAAGCCTATAGTTTTCTTTTCTTGAGCTATCTTTATTTGGCTTTGGAATTAATGTACTGTTGGCTTCATAGAATGTGTTTTGGAGGGTCTCATTTCTTTCTATTTCACAGAGTAGTTTGAGGAGTATTGGGATTAGCTCTTCTATAAATGTTTTATAAAATTCACTTGGAAAACCATCTGGCCCTGGGCTTTTGCTTGATGGTAAACTCTTTATTGTTGTTTCTATCTCTTTGATTGCTATTGGTTGGTTTAAGTTTTCTGTATCTTCATGACTCAATTTAGGATGGTTATATGTGTCTAGAAATTTATCAATTTCTTCTAGATTTTCCATTTTGTTGGAGTATAGTTTTTCAAAATAATTTCTGATGATCCTCTGTATTGCTCCTGATTAATCTTCTAAACTTAACTGATTTTCTGATAAGTTGGTGGATCAATGGCAACTGATTCTGTCCTCTAATCCTGGACTTAATCATATGAATTCTGGAGTGGCCAAAGGAAAGCAGGAACAAGTGAAAGTGGTAGGTTAATAATCAGTTGACATTTATTGAGCACTGAATATCAGACATTATAAAAATACCATTAAATATATAATTTTATTCAGTCTTAAATGCCCTGAAAGGTTGATATTTTTAATCCTTGTTTTATAGATAAATCAAAGTCCACAGATATTCATTGACTCTCCTGAAAACATGTATTTCCTTTTGGATCTTTCAACTCTTTATTCTTACCTTCTCTCAGATTTCTGTGTCTACCATGGAAGAAATTACTGGGCTAGAAAGAAATCAGAGCCATGGGTTCTGAAAGAGCACAACTGAATAATCTCTAGGCTCCGCATCTCAGGGTAGGGAGGGAAGGAGCAAAGGAAAAGCAGGAAGCGGAGGGCCTGGGCTTTGAGACAGCTGAGAAGGACATGGGAAGGATAGTGACACTTTGTACTCAGTATTACCTTCAAAATTTTTTGAGCATTTCTTTTAACCTCTCCAAAGTTTTTTGGACAATAAATTCCTGAAGGGTATAGAGTGAGGCATGACTAACAGTTGACTCAATATTCTCTATAACTTTCCTGGCTTATTAAAGGCCACTAACTAATTGGGCTAAAGGAAGGCAGATGCAACAATGGTGTAGCTACATTTGCTTGGCATGAGTTGAAAAACAGAGGCTGCATCTAATCTCTGCTACATGAGCCAGTGAACTTTGGACAGAGGAGAAAAAGAAAAACACACAAAAAACTCTGTCTCATATGCCTTCCATGTCCAACTGATATCCAAACATCTCAAAGTTTAGTGTAGAGCAAATATCACAATGAATTCCATAGAGGGTTATAGAATAAGGATAACATGACTACTTTCATCTTGTGCTAAGGAACTTTAAGTATTATGAAAGTCAATGTTTATGAAAATCAAAGTATTGGTGTGTGTGTGTGTGTGTGTGTGTGTGTGTGTGTGTGTGTGTGTGTGAATGTGACTGGGATTGAACCCAGGAATGGTCTACCTTTGAGCTACAACTCCAATCCCATTTTTTTTTTATCTTGAAACAAGGTCTTGCTAAGTTGCCAAGCACCTTGCTAAATTGCTGAGGCTAGCCTTGAACCTGCGATTCTTCTGTCTCAGCCTCCCAAGAACTGGGATTACAGGTATGCACCTCCATGCCTGGTCTCTTTTCTTTTTCCAATAAATATTAAGTCCCCAGCCAGAGGTGTTGGCACATGCTTGTTATCCCAGTACTTGGGAGGCTGAGACAGGAGGATCGCAGGTTTGAGGATAGTCTCAGAACATAGTGAGACTCTCATCAACCCAGCAAGACCTTGTTTCAAAATAAAAATAATGAGGGTGTAGCTTGGAGGTAGAATGTCCCTGTGTTCAATCCTCAGCTAAAAAAAATTAAGTTCCTAGTATACATCCATAACTGGATAAATAGACAAAGAAAGCAGACAAAGTTTATCAATTGCAGAATAAACAGACAGTTAAAAACTTAAGCACAGAAACATACAAAATTACAAATTGTGATCCAATGATGAGAATGGGTAGTGGAAACATAAGGAAGAATAGCATTCTGTGTGTCAGGGAAGTCCTGTCCCTTATGCTTTGAGCCAGGAATGAAAAAGAGGGGTGAGCAGGCAGAGGTAACAGCCTATGTGGAGACTCTCTGTAGCTGGAAAGCACATGGCCAGTTGAGGGGAAGGGAGGGAAAGAGGAGATTAAGGGGAAAGACAGAGGCCAGATTTCATAGGACCTTCTAAGTCATGGCAAGAACTTTGAACTTTTTTAAGTGCTAAGAACCATGGGAAGCCATCAAAGGGTTCCAAACAGTGAATCGAAGTGTTCTGATTAACATTTTTTAAAATAGTTACTCCACCAATTCTATGAAATAGGTGGGGTGAGGATGGAAAACTGTTGCTGAGTTCTCTATAGAAAGTGGAGGAGTAGGGCAGCATAGAGGGAGACAGTGTGTTTCAGTCACTCTGAGACTCAGAACCCAACCACTGGGAAGACTGCTTCTTGACAAGGGAAGAAAAGCAGCGAAAAACTCAATAAAACAATGACCGTTGAAACGTGGTAGAGTCAGAGCCAAATGAGAGAGCAGAGAACGGTAAAGAGCTGGACGCATCTCACCTGGTGAGCAGAGAACAGTGGTGGCGCCATCTTGGCCAGGGTGCACTGGCTGATGGCATCACAGCTCCCAGAGACCTCCAGCAAAGAAATAGTAGAATCTTGTGAAGCCAGTGACTACAGACCATCATTAAAAGCAGTCGACTCTTCTCTCCACACTCAACAAAGACCCCAACTGCCCAGATGGCTCAGTTAGATCCTGCAGCTGCAACTAAACGCATCTCTGTTTGCAGGGACATGGAACACTCATCAAGATTGTGAGTTAATAAACCATCCAGTGGGAAACTGCCCTGTGCAGCCACAGAGAATTGCATGGCAAGAAATAAACTTCCTGGGTCTGTGACTTTGCAAATCACTCCTGCAGAGGTGGGGGTAGGGGCTACTGTCAGACATAGTAGAAACATGAATTAGCAGACAGTGACCCTAGGGACATTTGGGCAGGAGGGCACTAGAATCACAGTTCACCTAGCCCTTTCAGGGTCTCTAGAGATCACCACAGGACAGCCAACCATGGTGTCTAAGTGGAGAAATAACTCAGCCTACTGAGTTGCAGGCTCAGAAAGCAATAAACTCATGCCTGGCCATGTTTGGGTCTACAAGCACCAACACCAGAGCCCAACAAGAGTTCACATGATCACAGCTGTCCAGAGCAGCAGTAGTGTCTCCGGGGCTAAGTAACTTAGCCACCCAAGCCCCAGGCTTAGAACTATACAATCTCTCCCTGACAGAGTTTGGGCCCTGTAAGCCAGACCAAGATCCCAGCAGGATTTCACTTGATCACAGCTACAGGCTGGGAACTCACCACTGTCTCTTCCAGCAGAGTTTGTGCCTGGCACGCATGCATGCTAGGGATTGACAGTGTTCCACATGACAGGTAGGTCAGTGGCAGTGTCCTGGGGCCATCAAACTCAGCAAGCTGGGCCACAAGCTCAGAACATAGTAACTGCTGGCTTTGCTGAGCTTAAACCCACTGGACACAGACACTGGAGGTCAGTGCTCTGCAGTTTCACAGGCTCACAATCAGCAGAGCAGTGGTGGTGTCTGTGGGGTGTTAAATCCCAACCAGCAGGCTGCAGGCTCTGAACAGAACATCATAGTCTCTGGCCCTATAGAGTTTGGGCCTGGAGAGCATGGTGACCTGTAGCCAATCAGTGAATCCTGTTTGTCTTCATTAAGAATTATATCTAGTTAAAGAAGCTCTGGGGGACAAAATAAAAAGGTTGATTATATGAGACAGATTGGAAGAGGCAAATATATACCCCCAACATAGACCTCATTATAAAGGAATAACAAATAAAAATATGACCTACACACAAAGAGGAAGAAGATGCCAAGACAACAAAATACGAACCTGAGAACTCTGAAAAAATAAGAATGAAGAACAGCAAGGAAACAATAAACAATAAAGGGAGATCACCAACACTGATCTTCAGGAAATGCAAGAAGGAGAATTCCAAATTTTGATCTTCAATATGATGAAAGGCCTCAAAGAAAGTATACAGGAAATGGAGGAGGAAATTGAGGCCCTAAGAAGAACCCAAAAGAGACCTTGAGTGAAATGAAGGGGTCAGTAAATGAATTAAAGACTGCAATAGAAACAACCTCTGGCAGGTTAGACTACATGGAAAACAGAGTATCACTCTTGGAAGACAGTTCATTCAAAACTGAAAGCACAATCAACAATATAGAGAAAACAATACAACACAACCTAAACATCCAAGAAATATGGAAAAATATGAAACTACCTAATTTACAGATAAAAGGCATTGAAGAAGGTATAGAAGCACCAATCAAGGGTACCAGACACTTCATCAGAGAAAGAATTTCAGAGAATTTCCCAAAGGTAGAAAAAGACTTAGACATCCATATGTAGGAGACATTCAGAAGACCATTAAGACAAGATCAAAGAAGGACTTCCCCACATCACACAATAATCAAAATAAGTAACACAGAGGCCAAGGAAAGAATCTTAAAAACAGCAAGAACAAAATAAAAGGTGACATTCAGGGGCAAAACAATAAAAATCACTCCAGACTTCTCAACCCCACTAATGAAAGCCAGAAGAGACTGGTATGATGTGCTCCAGACCTGGAAAGAAAACAACTTCCAACCAAACCTGCTATATCCAGCAAAGATATCATTAAAAATTGATGGATAAATTAAAATATTCCAAGACAAGCAGAAACTAAATGAATTTATGACTACCAAACCAGCACTACAGAAAATACTTAAAGAAATAAAATACAAAGAAAAAAAAAAAAAAGAAACAAATCCCAGAACCAGAGAAGGAATGAACTCTACAAGATAGGCAACTAAGAAAAGAAGAAGTAACATTACATCAAACAGAAAGATTGAACTCAAAATAATAGTAAACAAACTTCATATATCAATACTAACACTGAATATCAAAGGTCTTAACTCCAACTAAAAGACACCCAGTAACAATGTGGAATAAAATACATAATCCAACTATATGCTGTTTGCAAGAAAATCACCTTAAAGCCAAAGATATCCATATGCTAAAGGTGAAAGGATGGAAAAAGATATACCATGCAAATGGAGACCAAAAACAATCAGGGGTGGCAACACTCGTATTCAACAAACTGACTTTAAGCTAAAACACATCAAAAGAGACAAAGCAGCCGGGCATGCTGGTGCACGCTTGTAATCCCAGCATTCGGGAGGCTGAGACCGGAGGATCCGGGTTCACGGCCAGCCTCAGCTACCTAGTGAGGTATTCCGCAACTTAGTGAGACTTGGTTTCAAAATCAAGAATAAAAAAAATAGGGCTGGGGTATAGCTCAGAGGTAGAATGCCCCTGAGTTCAATCCCCAGTACCAAAAAAAAAAAAGGGACAAAGCAGATCACTTCTTATTAATAAAAGGAACAATCCAACAAGAAGATATAATGATAGTAAACATATAAATCCCAAATGTGGGTGCACTCAATTTTGTAAAACAAACTCTTCAGGACATCAGGTCTCAAAAAGACTCAAATACAATACTATTGGGAGACCTCAATACACTACTCATGCCACTATATCAATCTTCCAGGCAAAAGATGAGTAAAGACTCTTCAGACCTAAAGAATACCTTATCCAAATGGACCAAATATACATATACAAAATATTTCAACCAGCAACAGCTGAATACACATTCTTCTCAGCTGGTCATGGAACCTTCTCCAAAATAGACCACATCTTGGACCACAAAGCAAGCACCAGCAAATTTTTAAAAATGTAATATAATTCCGTCTGTCTTCTCAGATCACAATGTAATGAAAGTAGAAATCAGCAACAGGAAGACCAAAATAAATTACATAAATACATGGAGACTGAATGATACACTCCTGAATGAGGACTGGATCACAGAAGAAATAAGGGGAGAAATTTTAAAAACTCCTAGATTAACTGAAAATACAGCCACGACATGCCAAAATCTATGGGACACCTTGAAGGCAATGTTAAGAGGAAAATTTATACCACTGAGTGCCCACATAAGAAAAACAGAAAGCCACCAAATAAACAAACTAATGACACACCTCAAGGACCTAGAAAAACAGGAACAGTCTAATCCCAAAGCCAGTCCAAGGCAGGAGATAATTAAAATCAGAGCAGAAATAAATGAAATAGAGAACAACCCCCCCAAAAATACAAAATATCAACAAAACAAAAAGCTGGTTCTTGGAAAAGATCAACAAGATTGATAAACCCCTAGCCAACCTAACCAAAAGAGAGAATCAACCCAAATTATTAAAATCAGAAATGAAAAAGGAGATAGTACCACAGACAGTGGGGAAATACAGAGGATCATCTGAAACTCTTTAGAAAATTTATATTCCAATAAACTAGAAAACATGGAAGAAATTAACAGATTTCTAGACATATACAACCTATCTAAATTGAACCAAGAAAATATAGAAAACCTAAACTGACCAATAACAAGCAAAGAGATAGAAACAGCAATAAAAAGCCTGTCATCAAAGAAAAGCCCAGGTCCAGAGAGATTTCCAGCTGAATTCTAAAAAACTTACAGAAGAACTCAACCCAATACTTCACAAGTTACTCCATGAAATTGAAAGAGATGTAATTCTTCCAAACTCCTTCTATGAGGCCAGTATCACCTTAATACCAAAAGCAAATAAAGATACCTCAAGAAAAGAAAATTGCAGACCAATATCATTAATGGAAGTAGATGCAAAAATTCTAAACAAATACTAGCCATGCACATTCAAAACCACATCAAGAAAATTGAACATCATTACCAAATTGTTGAACATATGCAAATCAATACATGTTATTCACCACATAAATAGAACTAGGGACAAAAATCACATGATCATCTCAATAGATTCTGAAAAAGCATTTGACAAAATCCAATACCCATTCATGTTAAAAACACTGTAGAAAATTGGAATAGTAGGAACTTACCTCAATATCATGAATGCAATATACAATAAACCCAAAGCCAACATTATATTGAATGGGGAAAAACTTCAGGAATTCCCTTTAAAATCAAGAACAAGACAAGTATGCTCACCTTCACCATTCCTTTTCAATATAGTCCTCAAGACTCTTGCCAGAGTAATCAGACAAGAGAAGGATATCAAAGGAATTCAAATAGGAAAAGAAGAATTAAAATTATCTTTATTTGCAAATGACATGATCTTATATATAGAAGACCCAGAGAACTCAACCAAAAGAGTACTAGAGCTGAGTAACAAATTCAGCAAAGTAGCAGGGTACAAAATCAACTTAAAACAATCAGTCACTTTTCTATATGCCAATCATGAATCCACTGAAAAAAAGAATCCAGAAAACAATTCTATTCACAATAACCTCAAAACCAATCAAATGCCTAGGAATGAACCTAACCAAGGAGTTAAAATACCTCTACAATGAAAATTATAAAACACTAAAGAAAGCATTGAAGATCTTAGAAGACAGAAAGATCTCGCTTGCTCTTGGATAGGCAGAATAAGTATTATCAAAATGACCAGTCTACCAAAAGTGATCTATAGAATCAATGAAATCCCTATCAAAACACCAATGTCATTCTTTGCAGACCTAGAAAAATCAGTCATAAATTTCATATGGAGAAACAAAAGACCCAGAATAGCCAAAGCAATTCTCAGCAATAAGAGCCATGTGGGGGGCATCACAATTCCTGAGTTCAAATTATACTACAAATTAGTTCAGCCACTATGGAGATAAGTATGGAGATTCCTCAGAAAACAGAGAATGGATCCACCATATGATTCAGCTATACCATTTCTGAGTATGTTTCCAAAGGGGCCGAAATAAGAGAAGTACAGTAATATATACATACCCATGTTCATAGCAGCACAATTCACAATTGCCAAATTATAGAACCAACCTAGGTGTCCATCCACAGATGAATGGATTAAAAATTATGGGATATCCACACAATGGTATTCTTCTCAGCAATAAAGAAGAACAAAATTATGTCATTTTCCAAAATATGGAAGGACCTGGAGAACATTATGTTAAGTGAGATTAGCCAGTCACAGAAAGTGAAGGGTCAGATGTTTTCTCTAATATGTGCAAGCTAGAGAGTAACTAGGATACAAGAGGGACTCCAGATAAGGGAGGGGAAACCTCAGTGGAACCAGGGAAGTGGTCTAAGGGAAGGGTAGGGGGAAGAATGAGGTTCATTAATGGAATTACTACCATTGGCTATTTGTACATACGTGAAAATACCAATGTCAATCTCAGTACTCTGTATTGGGAAGGAAGGATATTGGGAGAGGCGAGGAGGAACCTACAAAGTACTGTGTGCATGTATGTCACTGTCAACATGATTTACATTAAGATGTGAGAGTACAGTGCACCAATGAAAGCATGTTATCTTTTAAAAATAGAAAGATAGCTAAGTAGAATCCGGGGGAGCTACAATAGTCACCTTCACAAGGGCATTTGTTTAAAAAAAAAAAAACCATTCTTTATGATTTATAATATTAAATGCACATCACTTTATAAAACTGAATTATATTTTTCAAACAATTATCTAAAGTCCTGGTGGGTTGCTTCAGAGTGGTACAATTTCTCAATGATCTTACTAGCCACCTTTGTTCTGCTTCCTATGTTTTCCTAGAATGGTGGTTGAGAGGGATTGTCACCAATTGGGGACTAAGTATATAGAAGTATATAGGCCATTTGCATCCAATTCTCCTACACAGCCTCAACCTCATTACACAGCAGCAGCAGCACCAAATGTCAGTGGCAGGAAGTACACAACAAGAAGAATTAACCACAATTATTTTTTTTTCATCCAAACTTACACACAGAGTCCCACACATGTACAGTTGGTTTGAAGTGGGTGAGGGGAGGTGGCTGACCTTCTTGCATTTTCAACCAATAGAATCTCGTGGCAGTCATCAAAACAACAGGCTTTCTGCAGTTGACCTTTCACAATACAGGGTTTTGAGGAGAGAAATAAAATAAGAGAGGGAAGAAGGGAGGGAGGGAGGGAGGGAGAGAGAGAGAATGAAGAAAAAAGAAAGAAAATTTGGGCTTTACATCATTTGTCATCCTAATAGTTGAGTGCTGAATCAGTCTTATGTTGCAAGCACATTAATTTGATTAAGATACAATCCATGGGTCATTCAGGCATATAAAGTACTCTTGCTTAATTGCAGAATTAACAATGGAACAGGATAAATCATAACCAAACTGGAGGTTATTCTGGGACTCACAGATCTCCCTCCCCCAACACACACAAACGTATTCAATTCATTTTCTCCATCTAAAGCTGTTTTTGACACTTAGTTAAAGGAAAAATCTGGGCTAAGGCAACAGCAGGGGCATGCCAGCACTGGGCTGTCAAGGCACCAGTTAAGGGAGCTCATGCTCACTCAGAACAGGAAACACTGGTAGATCCATCTTAACCAAGAGGCTCTTTGGAGAGGTCCCTTAGCCTCCAAAGTATTCATAATCATCCTGTGATCCACAGCACTCAGGAAGTTATCCATAGCCTCCAGAAATCTGAAGGCTAAAAACCTAGTTTCCATTTGTATGACCTTACTCTTTTACTTTATTTCTTTTTAGAAGAAGCCTAATTTTCAGACCTAAGGCAACTTTTTCTCAACTGTCTATGGAACAGGTATTTTACTCAAACTATCTATGGCATTATTTCAAATGATTAAAATATCAAAACAAAGACTCGGCCCCTATTTCTATAAGCCTCCCCACCAGGGGGTCATTGAGTTCCCCCCTCCTGTGATCCCATGAAAAACATCCAGCTACTGAGCAGTACACCCAGATGTGCTGTAGCAGAGACATGCTAAGCACAGTGGGGACACAGAAAAGAACAGCAATCAGAGAGCAAATGTGATTTGAGATCTGCCATTCAGAGGAGGGGTGGGGAGAGCGTTCCCAGCAGAGAGAATCTAGATAAGGTAGCGCAGATACATACAGAGTATGTGGTGGTCATTACTGAGGTGTGTCGGGCAGCAGACAGTGTTTTTCCTACCTTGAGAAGTTATCAGTGGCTACATGTATACTCAAATCTTGGAGAGTGAAGACTTTATCTCGCACAGTACAGATAAAAGAATTCTGGGTCAAAATTCAGGAGACCCGTTGTTCCTGTATTCAACACATCATGTGACCTTGAGCTGGTCATGTTACCTGCCTGTACATAAGTGAGAATAAAGACTGCAAAGTGGGAATAAAGACCCTTTTCCCATTCTCCTTCACAGGTTCTTTTGAGGGTCAAGAGGAATAATGTACATGATAATGTTCACTCCAAGCATGCAAGAAATGCCTAATTTCAAATCTTTTTTAATGCATGTTAATCACTGATATCTTATTGAAGAAGTTATTAGTATTCTTTTACATGGGAGTTAACATGATATACTCAGGGACCAGCAAGCCATCCAGTGGCAGAAGAGTAAGGAGCATGACTAGGACCAGCTTGAGAGACCCTTGAATTAATGGATTTTACATTTCATTCAGCTTAAAGACTAGGCCAATAATAGAACCACTATGTAGTTCATTTAACATATAAATAAACCCTGTTCACAAAGAGCAGTCAAGGTGCAAAGCAGACCTGAGCCACTTATTCTGTGCCCTGGCAAATGACCTTGATTGTCACTATCCCAACAAGCTTGCCATTTGAGAATCTCTCAAGGCCAGTGGTCAGATGAAAACCAGGTAATGTTTGATTCAGAAAATAGGAGTTTGAAGGAGTCTCCAACATCCCTTTCAGTCCTAAGGTTTCTTAATGATCATGAGGAGGGTTCTACAGTCAGACTTTTGAAAAGTGCATAACTGTTTCTGATTTCTGATATACCAGCATCAAGCCAATCCTGCACATGGATCAAAGAAACTGTTCTGTATGTTATGTCTATTAATTTAGACTATACATTCCCTAGAGACTTAACAGATTAGACAGGGATGTTTCTAGAGGAACATTCATATGGAACCTTGAACAGTTTGGAGAATATCAAGGAATGAGATAAGCAAACTCATCACTATTTTGAAGAAAAGACTTAACACTAACACCTAAGACCATGAGATGAGGAAATTCAGAAAACACAAAACATTTTACTCTCCTCCTACACCTTTCTTCTGAGGGGCTAAAGACATGTCGCAGACATAGATGTCCATTTTGATCATCAGCAAGTTACTTTATCTTCTGAACTTCAAAGCTTCCCCTTCTCTCATTTTTAAGGGATGTTGGGCAGATCAAGTGAGAAGCCCTTTGAAAACTACCATGTCTGCAGTGATCGCTGCTCAGAGCCAGAGACAGAGCAAGACTTGACATTTGTTCCATCCATCCCAGATGGCAATTTCATCCCTTTGTTCTCCTGCTGTTATATGGAGAAGAAAAAGCTGGTCCACATGGAAGAAAAAGCCCAGAGGCCTGGGTGGATATGTCAGCTCTGCTCTGTGTTCCTGAGCAAATTAATTTACATTTCAGACTTTGGATTTCTTTTCACCTTTATCCTCCAAAGGTACACATAGCCTCTAATATAATATCCCTCTAGTTCTGATACTCCTGCTGCATTCCATCAACTTAGCAAGGGCTAGGAGCCATGAAGAAGAGGATCATAGTTGGTGCCTTTGCTTCCTCGTCTCTAAAGGAAGGATAGTGCCTACATTGCAGGGGCCTTAAAGCATTGCATATAATAAACACCAAGCTGCCAGCACAGTGCTTGGCACCTCTGTGGGCCCTTCAAGTGGGTTTTTAGTCAAAACTGAAAAATTCCAATTCAAGCTTCTATCAGCCTGATTTCTTGTGCTTTCAATTCTAGGCTTCTTCATGGCGGAGCACATGGCCTCTGCCTTACCATTGGCCACTGTGAACTCCAAGTTCAAACGTTAGAACAATTTAGTTTTGTTTTTGTTTTGTTTTTCCGTCCAGAGTCCACATGGAAAGTCTATGAGATTTTCTGTTTCTCTTGGCCTGGACCCTTGTGCCCGTGAGCTCCAGTTTGCTCCAAGTGTCCGTGAAAGAGCCCAGGGGACTGCAAATACTTTCTCCACCCCTTGTGATTGCAGACGAGGGGCATCTGGAACCTGGAGTGGACAGTAGAGTGTCCTTCTGTATCCACATTGCTGCACTGCTATCATGCCAGGGTAAGAAGTGCTTGAGAAGTACAAGACTTCATCAGCAACAACAATGTCATTGCAGGCTATGCAGCCTGGGAGCCCCAGAAGCATGTCTCACTCACTTGGAACCCCCATCCTTTGCAGAACCTGAAAAAAAAAATCCAAAAATTCCACTTGCTTTTTCCTATTTAATGAGGTCGAACATTCTTAAGGAATGAAAAGTGCAGCTCCAGCCTAGCTTTTAATTAGCTTCAGGAGCCCTTGTTTCAAACTAGCCTCATTCCCAAAGCTATTCTCTCTCTGCTCTGAATGAGATGGAAATTCAATTGCATTTGCCTTGTCAAGTCACAATAAGATGCTCCCCCCACCCCCAAGGTCATCTGGGGAAAGACACTCAGTAGCCAGACAAGCACTGAACTTTTTGACCCCAGCAAAACACCAGAACCTGAGAAGGACCACGGAAAGAACTCTAATTTTTTATATATGTATGTACTGGAGACCAAACCCAGAGGTGCTTTACCACTAAGCTACATTCCCATCCCTTTATTTATTTATTTATTTATTTATTTATTTATTTATTTTTATTTTGAGACAGGGCCTTGCTAAATTTTCCAGGCTGTCCTCAAACTTGGAATTCTCCTACTTTAACTGGGATTATAGGCTGGTGCTGTCTTTTGATAACCCACTATGTGGACCTGGGCCAGTTTCTTCATATATGTAGTAAGAAAAAAAAAAAAAAAGGACTTTAGAGTCAAATATACCCAGGATCAAACCCTGTTTTCTCATCTGAGTCTGTGCTCAAGTTAAGAAGGCACCCACAGCTTCTATTCCCTCAATTGTGACAGTTCATGTCTATTCTGCAGGGTGCCTGGAAGGACAAACAGTGCTCTGAGTAAAGAAAGCACAGTGCCTGGACATCATAGGTACTCAGCAATCATTCTTCCTCTACTTTCAGCTCCAAGACAGAGCTAATCTCCCCAACTTTCCTCCTTTTACTGGATTGAACTAATGGTGAAAGGGACACTGTGATCCAGAGATTAGAGCCTTGGTTTTGTAGGGTAAGATCAGGGTTCAAATCCAAGTCCTGGACCCTTCTTCCTGTGTGACCATGAGCAAGTTCTGGATCCTCTCAGTTTCTTTGACTGAAAGTGGGAATAATATCAGTAGCTCCTCATAAGATTACTATAAGGACTAAATGAGATTGTGTACAAAAAGCCCTTGCCTAGTGCCTGGCACATGGTAAGTACACAATAAATCATTATCTAATAACAGCAGCAATGGCATTTGAGAGTGCATTGTAAAATTTAAAAATCCTCTCCAATGTCCATCTTAAATCCTTTTGGAAAGAATGCGCCAATATTACTGGTGCTTATGTAAATGTAAGTGGTTTTTATTTATGTAGGAGAACATTACTGAGTGTTATGCAGGAAGAGTGAGAGAACAATATGGAAGAAAAAAAAATTTGATGGGCTTCAAGGGGGAAAGAGGAGAAAATAACATCTCACCCACCAAGCAGCCCCATATAATAACCTCAATATAGTCTTTTCTAAAGAAAGGGAAAAAGGAAAGAGATGGGAAAGAAAGGGATAGAAAAACCTCATTCTATTTCCTCTAAAATTAATCCTAAGGCTGTATTTATCCAGCAGAATCTAACTAAACACCCAGCCCCTGGGAGATGCTGGGACATAGCAAGCCAGGCTCTGCCCTCAGGGAATTTGCAGTCTAATGAGGACCTTACCACAGGTACATAAATAACTAATTAAAGGTAGAAAGTGAAGGGCCAGGAACCACTATCATCATCGTTATTCAAAGAAGTCATCTTCATGGAGTTTCCCTTCTTTATTATGCTAGTCATTTTTTCCAAAGAGAATTTTGGACAATTTATAACATAAAAGAAGTTAAACACCATGTTCAAAAAATAGAGCTAGAAATGAAAGCAAAAAGAAATGGCAAAGTTTAATAGCCTTGTTGGATTCAACTCTGAGCTTCCTGAAAGTCAGGGCAAAGTAGGAAGCACATTATTATAATTTAATATTTCTTAAATGTCGATAATCTCTAAAGCACTATACAAAAAAACTAGATAAGACTGAATTTGGCAAGCTTACATTTTCTATTCAACTAACAAATGCAAAAGATATTCATGTTTGTGGAATTTTGAGACAGGTAGGCACTGATGATTGTCAATATGTAAGGCCATATTTTGGGAAAATCATCTATATTAATCACTAAACTTTTGTTGTTGTTTTTTCATTTCTTTTGAGACTGTTTCTTATGTAGCAGCTTTGTAGAATGCAAGCTGTTTCACTTATGTCTACAAAAAAAAAAAAAAAATGTACTTTAAGACCTGAACGATCTTCATAGCGTTATACTAGACCTACTACTTTTATTTCAATGAGCTTTTGGTGCTCCCACGGGCTTTGATCTGCCACGGGGCTCTCTTGGGTTAATTGCTGCTGTTCTCAATTCATCCCCACTTAGGTACGTGGCAGTGAAGAGAATTAGCCAATTGTACAGAAAATCAAAGATGCTTGCTTGCAAGGGTATCTGCTTCTGAGAATTACCATGCATTTTGCATGCCACTGACTAAGAAAGGAAGGAAGTGACATCTTTAAGATCCTGGGCTTGGGCAGGCTGTGGTAAAGAAGACCAGCTGCTATTATTCTTCTGGCTGGTTTCTAGCCTATTGTGATGTCTTTTTATCAATCTGGAAGAACTTGAATTTTAAAGCCTGTTTTAAAGGCCTTTTCTTTTCTTTTTACCTTTTAAAAAACATAATTCTTAAAATGCTTATGAGCTTGACTAATAAGGAAGAGTTAAAAATTGATAAAAATGAGAGAAGCCATCAAAGTTGAGGAAGAGGCACTAAACTGAAAGACTTAAAGAGAATTGCAAAGTGAGAAGAGGGGAGAGAAGAATGGTCAGGAGGCGATGGCTTCTGACAGTTTCTCTAGTTCAGGCCATACAGTGCCCGCAGAAAGGGCTTCCCAGCCTGTGGCCAGTTGACAGAGAGTCCTCATCAGGCACAGACTGGACAAGGAGCCTGATAGCACGTGCCGACCAGTACCACACGCATCTGTTTGATTTGGCACCACGCCCTGACCAGCTGCTGGCAAAGACCAGAAGGGGCAGGTGGGAGGGGCAGGGAAGGGGAGAGAGGATTATGCACATTTGTTCCAAAAAGAGGACAGAAGAAGAGGCCAGGGGGAATGAGGCAGGCAAGAGAGGCTCCAAGGGCGGGCAGGGCAGATGGCCACAACAGGTTGTGGGCCTTGGTGCTAAGTGCCTCTGCAGCAGGTGAAGGCACTGAGTGGGTGCAGAGGCAATGGGTAGGGAGCTGTGGAGAGATGCAGGTGCTGGGCCAGGTTGGCAAAATGTCAGGGTGCTTCCTCACCTTCCATCTACTATCCCCAGTAGTGAGCCTTTCAGTAATCCCCACCTAGACTCCATGTTGCTTCCCTCTTTTTCCTATAAGATTAAACATTTTATTTCCCACCTCAAACAATGTTACTTTTTCTTTCTAAACTCACAAAGATCTCTAAACTGCTAAGAGTCTCTCAACTTTCTAGAGAGAAAGATGGAAAGAATAAGCCTGCCCTAGGAAAGAATATGCTGCCCTAGGAAACATAAGAAATATTCTTCAGGTGACCTAGCTCAGGCAGGATAGGAACAATTTGAGCAAATGCTAACTCTTCCACCCCAGTACCGTTTGCTGTGGTCCAAAATTTCAACCATGGGCCAAGATGTGGAGCTGTAGTGGTGAACGTGCGTGCACACAGGGAAAGCCACACAATGAGGCCGCCTCAGTGTGACACCATACAGAGGTGTATACTCCAGAATCACTGTGCACCCAGTAGAAACTGCATGCTTCATGTAGCTGACGGCAGTAGTCCCTTTCTAGGTTTCTGTCCTGTTGTCTGTTCCCTGAAGGGAATATGTTCATGTCACTTCTGCCACCTTGAAAAATCTCACAGGTTTATCACCTCTGCTCCTAAAAAAAGTTCTTCTTCCACTGCTAGCATCACATGTGACAAAACAGAACCCCACATTGCAGCTGAGCTTGATTCTGGATCAAGAGAAAAAATAGCGAGATCTGTGCAATTCTAGACTCGGTAGCCAGAGTCAATATAACATGATATGGAATGGCTGACATTCAATCTCAAATATCCATAGAAAAAAAGAAAGGCAGTTTCATATTGTCAGTCCTAATAATACAGGTTTAGGCTCTGAAGGCTGTCCAAGGTTCAAATCCTATCTCTGCCATTAGCAGAGTGATATTTTACCTCTAAGATGACAGTAGTAATAGAACCTACATCATAATGTTGTAGTAGTGAGATGAAATCCCCACATGATACAACTGGCACCCATTTTCCTATTAAGCATCAAATGAAAAGCAAGGTTTGTCAGGGATAAAAAGGGAGGTTTGTCCTTCATAGATGAGGCATCTACAATCACAGCCTACAGCTTCAATCTCCCGCTGGTTTTTCTCTCAATAATACCCTAAATTCCTCCCTTGTGCCACTGCAATTTAACACACAAAATACTAAAATTTAGGAGATAGGATTAAATTATTCAGTTCAAGAAAAGGACCACCAGGACATAAACTATCTACAGATAAGAAAAATGAAAGAAGTTAAATCTGATTTCCTGGCAACTTACTCCCATTGGGCTGCTTCTTCCAGCCATTCTCATACTCAGTCTCTGGAAGGCTTCTAGTTTCTTTCCAGTCTTGGGTCAGCTTGATCAACCTCCACCTTCGAGGTAGTCTTCCTCTGATTTTCTTGAATGTGATTCCCAGGCTTCCTTCCCCCTTCCTTTTCTGATCCTAGGTTGGATCCTAGGCTGGATACTTTGGTGCATCTCTCACCCAGTACCTAACTCACCTGGATCTACTTCCAGCTCCTCCCTTCTCCGGCCTTAATGCCTTACAGTGTGCATAGCTGTTTCTACTAAGTTTCTACTGAGTGTACAGTGACTCACCCTGAAATGATGTTTGGCCATAAGCAGTGTATTGATAAGATACACATGTGCAATTTCAAATTAATTTCCACAGGCTGTATTACAGTTTTGAAGTACTGGAGACACCATATTGACATAAAATACAGATATCCATAGTTATCTTGCATCAAGTCCTTTTTTAGAAGTCCCTACTGCCTCAACAAGGATTTGGTCATTGATACTATGATTAGCTGACATCTAGAGAGATCTCAAATTGGTGGCCAAGACTTTGTCCTCAGTGAGAAACAGTCGAGTGACCCAGCACTAAGTCCATTCCCTTACTGACTTGTACCCTGGGTTGACTGCCTTATCCTATCCCTGATTTCATAATCCACCCAATGACCTCATTCCTACAAAGCTGTCTGGCCTCCCAAGAATTAGAACCTGCCACTAGTCTGTCCCATCTAGGAAAAAGACTTGCCCCAGCCTCTCTGACCTGACGGTAGAATAGAAACAGACTCCAGGTTTGAATTCTCGCTCTACCATTTCTATGTAAGACCAGTCACTTTATCTCTCTGGGCTTCAATTTCTTCATCTGCAAAACTAGAGCAAAATGCCCTTGCATAGATGCTCTGAGAAATAACGCAGGCAGTGTCTGTCACATAACATTGCTCAGTGAACACTAGCTATCTTTCTCAGATGACCATTAATTACAGCAGGCTTGATGTTGGATGTTGCCTGGCCTGTCCTTCTGTGCTGCTGACACTTCCCACACCCATACTCACACCTACCTATCTCATCTGAATCCAGCTCCTCCTGCTCCTCCAAGTGAGTTCTGTTCTGTCTGTTCAGACTACAGCTGGCAGCATGCTGAGGCTGGATGTATACTCACTCACAAGAGCTGATCCTTGACACTTCTTCCCAGCTCCACCAGTGGCCATTGGGTAGCTTGCAATCAGCCACCGTGGGAGCATTTTTGCCACAGAACTCAGAAAACACTCAGAATTAGGGCTGTCTACCCAGAGAGCTGTTTATTAAGCATTTATAGCCACACCAGTATGGACCTATCATTTTTTTCTGCACCTTCTTTGGGCCTAATCATCTGACCTGAACTCTCAAGGGCAACTCTTTCAAGGGAAGACTTCAGAATTAGTCTTATATTTACAGATGGCCCTGCATTTCAGTGAGAATCAAACTAAATCCATGCCCAAATCTAACAGTGACACTCAGTTTAAGAATGGAAACAGGGAATCAGGCATGGTGGTACACATATAATCAATCCCTGTATTTGGAGGCTGAGACAGGAGGATTGCAACTGCAATGGTTTGGATTTAGAATGCCCCCCTAGCCCTCATGGAAACAAGGTAGCAATGTTGAAAGCAAGGCCTGGTTGTTACAGAGGGGTCCCTGAGGGTGTAGCTTTGGGGATTATATAAGGACTCTCTCCCTCTTCTCCCTCTCTCTCTCTGCTTCTAGCCTCCATGATATAAGGAACAGCGCCCTTGTGCTCTCCCTCTTTCTGCTTCCTGTTGCTAGGCCCTGAACTCCACAGACCCAACCTAACACGGACTAAAACTGTGAGCAAATAAATGTTCCTTCCTCTAAGCTGTGTGGCCAGTTGTGTTGGATTACAGAAGTGAAAATATTGACTGAGGCAGCAACTTAGCAAGGCCCTCAGCAACCTAGAGAGACCCTGCTTCCAAACAAAAAAGAAAAAAAAATAATAAAGAGGCTGAGGTATAGTTTGGAGGTAGAATGCCCCTGGATTCAATCCCCTCTACCACACATATACACAGACATATGCACACATACAGAAAAAAAAAAAAGAATGGAAACAGAGGCTGGGGTACAGCTCAGCAGTACAGCAAGTGCTTAGCATGCCTGAGTCCCTTGACTCAATCCCCAGCACTGAAAGAAAAAAGGAAACATTACCCCAGGAAACAAAAAAGTCTAACGAATGTGTATTAACCTCAGGATTAACCTAGCACTAATGAGATCAGCTCAGCACAGCCCAAGTGTTTTCTTCCTACAGGTTCCCTCCTGGTGATGCAATCTCCAGGGCCCAGGCCCTCACCTGAGCTCTCTGATGGAAATCTCCCAGACCCTCAAGGACATGCCTCCCATCACTCCTGGAATACCTCTGCTCTAACTTGGAAAGGTTCTTGTGCTATATCAAAGAGGGTGTAGAAGATGAAGAAATCTTTACAGGTAGAAAAAGAAGCCCTGTCTTTCCTGCTTTGTTGGGAAGTCTCTAAACCACACACCTTGCTAAGGTGTAAACATTTTTAGGGTTCAAACCCTGTTTCAGTGTGTGACTGCTGGTGGTCTAAGCCCCAGCCCTCTGTCCTGTTCAGTTAAGGTTTGCTTTACTGGGAACCACATTTGGAGTGTGTAATGATTACTTAGTGCTTGGCCAACCTAGCCCTTCTAATCCTGTTGAAGAAAGACTTTAATAAGCAAATAAATAGGTGTGCATGGTGGGGTGGAAAGAGGGGTATTGTTCCTTATGAGTAAATGTATTCTTGTGGATTTTAGAGGGAAAACCTTCATCTGCTATCGTGTAAGCCGGCTTGTAGTAAATGTCTTGAGTATCCTTTTAGCAGTATTTTGCTCTTGCCTGTGCTTTAAAGGACCCCCCACCACACACACAGCCCAATCCAGGGATATACTACATATTTCCACCCCTTAAGCCTTAAATCCTCTTTCTCCTTCCTATAGAACCCACAAATTCCACTCATTTTTCTCTCCTCATAACCGCAGACTACCTACAGAATGCAAAACACTTCTCACTACCCCAATCCTCCCACATATCCACCCCTTGACATGCTGTCTCCAAAATTGTCACAAAGGGCAGGTATCCCTTTTGGTACATTTATGCTAATCTTCACAGGGATAACAACAGAAAAGGATGGATATAAGGAAGGGACAAAAGTTCCAGGAGTCTCCCCAACTTTTTCTTTATCCAGGTCTCTGGCTCACTTTAAAATGTGAAATGTATGCCCCTCCATCTAGCATTTCTCCCTTCTTATTCTCCCCTCTTGTGTCAGGCAATGTCTCCTACTGTCAGGTTCCATGGTGTGCTTCTAATACTAATGACAATTATGAAGCAACCTGGGCATACTGAGGCAGGTCACAGGTTAGGGGTCACTCTCCCATGCATTGCTATGGTGAACCTCAGGCCCTCCCTATGACCCAAGTGTTGATATGACCACCATCCTGTAAATGAGATGATGAGAAGGGGATTGAACTCAGGGGCATTCTACCTCTGAGTTATACACCCAGCCCTATTTTTTATTCTTTATTTTGAAACAGGGCCTCACTAAATAGCTGAGGCTGCCCCCCCCAACCTTTTCTAAAACTGTGTTTTAGTTCCACTGTATGAGGAAAACCACATACCTTTTTCATCCTCCCCATCCCCATCCCATGCTGGCAACAGCATCATTTCATGGCTGATGACCAGATCCTCCTCCCACTGTGACATGGTAAAGTCAGGGCACCTCTGGCTGCACCTCCAGATGACCCCTGCTGTACCTCTAATGGCTAGGTTTGAGCCAGGTCTGGATCAAGATGAAAAAATACCATTCTTCCAGGACTAGTTTTTATTTCTTACTTTATCTTCCCAACCTTCACTCTGTGTCTTCCCCCCGAATCATCACATCCACAAGCGCTTCAAGACACAGGAATCCTTTCTCCCTTAATTTCTCTTCTTGCCTTCTAGTAAGCATGAACTTTGGAGCATTTAGGCTCTTCCAAGACAGAATACCTACCCTCTTCACCATGTTGTAACAAAATAGAAATTGTTTTAGCATATTTGTTAAGTTAAACTTTTTGATAACTTATGCTGACCTTTCTAATTAGATGGCTTTGCTCTCCGTATGAGTGAGATATCTTCTTCAGCGTGCATATGTCAGATAATGTGATGTACACGACCAGCAGGCTGCTAAGTGCCAAGCTGAAGCAGTCCTCTTATTAACCAATTGGATTAATCGACCCATTCAACACACTAATCATTTAATCTGAACTCCTGTAGTACTTTCAATCCAGGAGCATGTAATTGGTATGAGTATATTATCTATGCCTTCTGATGCACTGTGAAGCCGTCGGACAAATCTAATCTCAGCTGCCACTAACAGCCTTACAGCATTAGGCAGCTTCATTCACTTCTCTGAGTCTCAGTTTCCTCATCATAGGAGGTGGGTTAAAGAGCACTCTAGACCCACTGATTCACCTTAGCTCCATTTAACTAGGCCAATATGGGCTAAGCACAGAACACAAAAGTCACCGAGGGAGCTAGAAAAAGAAGGAATCAAGTGCTATTTAAGAGGAGTCAGGTAATTGTTGAAGCTAGGTGAGGGTACACAGAAGTTCATCAGACAGTTCAGTCTACATTTGTGGATATTTGGAAAATACCCCTACTCTAAACTATAAAATAAGCAGAAGGAAGCTCAGCAAGCTTCACATAACAATGGCAGTTGTGCAGAATTGAAGCCTGGGTAGGATTTGAATGAGCTGACACTGGGTCAGGAGTCAGTCCAGGTGGGGAATATCTGGAGCCTAGGCAGAGACTGGAAAATAAAAGGTGCTCACAAAGAACCAGGAGCAGCCATGTGTGGCTGAGGTGCTGGGGGAAGCAGGGGGGACAGGGAACCGGCCTGGAAAGGTATCCCGGGGTCAGAACAAAAGGGCCTAGAGAAACACAATGTGGCACTGCGCTTAATTCAGCTGGCCAGGGAAAGTGACCTCACTGGTTAAGCTTGAGTTGGCCCTACCCCTTCGCAAGCAGGCAGTGTGCAGGCCCAGAAGCGGGGCCTGCAGCAAAAACTGGCAGAGGAGGATGCTGGCAGCACCAGCGAGCTTGTTTCTTCACCAGGAAACAAGGTTTCCTGTAACTCAGACCCATGAATCAGCATTTCCTCTGTCAATAATACACAGCAAGAAATGCAGCAGCACAGAGCTTGGGGGAATGGAAGAACGGAAGGAATATTCCATGACATAGCTGGCCTCTGCTCTCCTTTCCCCTCGTGAAACACTCCTGATAAGCTCCCAAATAACACTCAGGTTTCAGAAGATAAGTTTCTCGGAGAACCTCACAGTACCTCGTGAAGATTAAGTCCTACAGAATACTTGGCTCTCTTGCACATCATGTGTTTCTATTGCCCCGAGGAGAAGTAAGATCACTTTCTGAATTCTTTCATTACGTGAGACCTGAACGTTAATAACAGAGTTCCATCCTGGCAGAGGTATGAGTGATTTGCCTTTGAGCATTTCCATTTCCATTTCTCATGAGAATCCTGTGAGGTACACAGGGGATATTATATCCACTTCATAAGCACAGGTACCAAGTCAGGAAGATGAACCACTTCTTCTTCGTCAGTTCTATTTTAAAGAAGTCAGAACCGACAATGAAACCGAAGAAAGAGTAAAGTATGGAATGTGTTAGAGAATTACATGTACTTTGGAGAACAGAGAAAGTAGAGGAGAAGATAGGAGTGTTTGGGGTGATGCAATTTTACATAGGGTATTCCAGGACAACCGCATTGAAAATGTGATATTTAAGGCAAGATACAGAGAGGTAAGTAAGCTATGTGGCTATACAGGAGTCAGCAAAAGAAACAGCTGAGGTGGTATCTTCTGGCATGTTCAAGGAACATTAACTACTCAGGTGTGGCTGAACCAGAGAAAGGAGAAAGTTGAAAGAAATGGACTGGAGGTTGGAGATTAGATCATGTGGGCCATTATAAAGACTTGAACTTTACTTAAAGAACTTGCTATCATTTGCTAACATTAAAACAAGCAAAAGAAAACTAAAACAAGAAAAAAAGTAAGATATAAACAACCACAACAAGAACATGTAAGGAGAGGGTAAGATTGATTAGACAGGGAAAGAAAAAGGATACATGGAGAGAAAGAGAAAGAAATGAAGTAGTTGTAATTTCTATTTTCTCTCTCTCTCTCTCTCTCTCTCTCTCTCTCTCTCTCTCTCTCTCTCTCTCTTTCTCTCTCTCTCCCCCCCCCACCCCCCGCCCTTTCCTTACCTTTTCTGCATTTGGACTCCTGATCCAGGATCCAAGCCCTCAAGCCAACTTTGATGGCCACTTCTTGCAGAAACCATGCAGGACAAGGTCAGGCAGAGGAGCACCTCACCACTGCAGGCAAAGGAACACCTCACCACCACAGGCCTGAGCCCGGCCCTATCCTCAGCCAGATTCTTGTTCAACCTGGCTACAAGGATACATCAGGCCTCCTCCTGCAAGGCTCACTGGCTGAAATCAAAGCAAATCTTCCTGAGCCCCCTATCCCAGTCTTTCCAGGGACCATCACCTCCCAAGCATGGCCCACACCTATGCAGCAGGGCAAGAAACTCCAGGAGGAGACGGGAGAAGGGCAACAGCCAAGCTGTCAACTCTGTCCTGCAGAAATCCACACTCCAACTTAGTGGTCTAAAATATCCTTGATTTAAACCCCTACTCATCTTTGAGGGTAGAGTGTGGGTGTGGGTATAGACAGAGGTATGGAGGAGGGAGAAAAGAGTGACTTCACCTTCCTCCTTCTATTTATTTATTTACTGTATGTATTGGTACTAGGGATTAAACCCAGGGGCATTCTACCTCCAAGCTACACCCCCAGCCTTTTTATTTGTATTTTTTTCAAATAGGGTCTTACAAAGTTGTTGAGACTGGTCTTGAATCTGTGATTCTCCTGTCTCATCCTCCCAAGCACTAGGATTACAGCCTGTACCTCTTTATTAATCTTATGGGCTTAACAGGGGGGTTCATATTCAATCTGCCCCCTTACTGCCTCCACCTTACCTCCTGTCTATATAGGAGAGTTTTAAAGAATTTCTTTGTGTGGCTTCTGCAAACTTTGACACCAGCACCATGAGAGGGCACTTCAATCCCTCAAAGCCTTTTATAAACATCCCTTTGATTCACCTGCAGAAGTCACTGCAATAGATCAGAGCAGCACAAGACTCCAGGTCAATAGTGGACACTAGGTGGAGAAGTCCTGCACTGTTCTTTTTATCAAGTGATGAGAAACAGGAGAGAGGCTGTCATCCAGAAGCATATTAACAACCCAGCCAATCCTTGGATATCATGATGTAGGTGGAGAAGTGGGAGCACCTGAAGCAGCCCCTTAGTTCATTTCTCACACCTATGCCTTTCCCGATCACTGCATCCTCAGGACATCTGCCTGCCTGCCTGCCATCACCACCCTAGTTTGAGGCTCCTCCAAACTTTTATTTAGATTACTTTTTTATTTTGAAGTAATTGTAGATTCTAATGTAGTTGTAAGAAAGAATACCAAGATTCCTTGTATACTTCACCCAGTTTCCCCCAATGTTAACTGTAGTAATATTGTAGTTGATATATTGACATTAATAGAGTCAAGATATCTCCATCACCACAAGGAGCCCTAGTTCTTGCCCTTATGTGGCTACATCTGCATCTCTCCTGCCCCTACCTACTCCTTTACCCTGGAAACCACTATTCTGCTCTTTCTATGATTTTATCAATTCAAAAATGTAGGATAAATGGAAGCATTCCAGACATAACCTTTTGGAATCGGCTTTTCTCTATCAGGATAATTTCTATCTAGAGATTCATCCAGAATGTCTATTGATAGTTGGTCCTTTCTTATTGCTGAATACTATTCCAGGAATGAATGTGACACTATTTATTCACCCACTGAGGGCTATTCAACCAGTTTGGGGCTATTATATATTTCACAATATTTTATGCAGCTACTATCAATATTCATGTACATGATTTTATGTGAGCACAAATCTTCATTTCTCTGAAATAAATGCTCAGTTGTTTGAATGTATGGTAGGTGTTTTCTTTCTTTCTTTCTTTCTTTCTTTCTTTCTTTCTTTCTTTCTTACTTTCTTTCTTTCTTTTGACTGCCAAACTATGTTCCAGAGAGGCTATACCATTTCACATTCTCAGTAGCAATGTACAAATGATGAGTGGTTCAGTTTCTGCATATCCATACGTAATAGAATGAAATTAGATCCTTATTTCTAACCCTGCAAAAAAGTCAATTCAAAATGAATCAAAGACCTAGAAATTAGGCCAGAAACTTTGCAATTACTAGAAGAAAACATGGGACTAACTCTCCAACATATAGAGGCTGGTAGAGACTTTCTCAATAAGACCCCCAAAGCTCAGGAAATAAAACTGAGAATAAAACAGTGGAATGGCATCAAATTAAAAAGTTTCTATGCAGAAAAGGAAATAATCAAGAGTCTGGAGAACCTACGGAATAGGAGAAAATCTTTGCTAGTTATACCTCTGATAGAAGACTAATGTCTAGAATATACAAATAACAAAAACAAAAACAAAAAACTTGAAACTAAAGAAATCCAAGTAGCTCATTAAAAAAAAAAAAAGGGCAATTGAACTGAATAGATACTTCTCAAAAGAAGAAATACAAATGGCCAATAAACATATGAATCAATGTTCGACATCATTAGCAATTAGGGAAATGCAAATCAAAACTACACTGAGATTCCATCTAACTCCAGTTAGAATGGCAATAATTACAAATACAAATAACAAATGTTGGCAAGTATGTGGGGAAATAGGAACTCTTATACACTGTTGGTGGGACTGCATATTAGTACAACCACTATAGAGATCAGTGCTGAGTTTCCTCCAAAAAACTAGGAATGAAACCACCATATGACCCAGCTATACTACTCTTCTTATTTTTCCAAAAGAAATAAAGTTCAAATACCATACTGATTCATGTATACCATGTTTATAACAGCACAATTCACAATGACTTATTTATGGAACCAACCCGGGTGTCCCTCAAGAGATGAACGGATAAAGAAAATGTGGTATATACACAGTGTAATTCTACTCAGCTACAAAGAAGAACAAAGTTATTTTCTTTGCAGGAAAATAGATGGAACTAGAGAAAGTTGTACGTGAGACTGACCAATCTCAAAAAGTTAAGGGTCATATGTTTTCTCTAATTGTGGAAGCTAGAGAGAAACTAGGAAACAAGAGACATCAGCTGGAATTTTTTGACACCGCAGACAATGTGGCCTGATAATCACTGGATACTAAAGTTTTGACTCCTGTAGGAGAGGGAAGAGGCTCCTCATTACCAGGTTGGAGAGGAAGTCCAGGTCTTCTACATAATCTCCACCTATATCATGGTGGTGGGGGAGGGTGTTCCATTACTACTCAGCAGAGATAGAAATATCAGCCCTCACTCAGGCCTCTGTGACATCCCCCAGCAAAAGGAGAGGTTTGGGGGCACATTGTGACACCCTGCAAAGGGAAGTCTAGCTTTCTTGTTGACTTTTGCTGGCATGTGTGGGAGAAAGGTCATGTATTTTGTGATATTGCCTGAGGTAGAATGGTTATCATATAAAGGGTTTCTGTCTTGATTTGCCTTTGCCTTTACCTATTTATTTATTTATTTATTTAGTCTGTACTCACACGTGTTTCCATTTGCAGCCATTATTCTAGGGGCAGATACAGGTTCCATGGATTCCAGTCTAACTGGGACAAAAGAAAACTGAGAGAACTCACAATTATGCTGTTCCTTGAGTTTTCAGGTCCCAAGCTAATTGGCTTCTTTCCTTCTACTTGTCTAGGGCTTTTAGTTGTCCTTAGCAGGAAGACTAGAGAAAAGTATGTCTAGTTAATCTTTCTGGAAACATGTTTCCACTGAACTTTTGAAGCAGTGTTATAAGTGGACTTCTTACCCCGAGGTCTTATTATCACAGATAAAGTGTTGTGCTACTTCTTAAATACTGATAGACCTGTCATTTTTTTCATTTGTAGAATTATTGGGAAGCCTAACTCCCTCTGAAATAATATACAATCACATCTTCCTGGTGTCTAATGTCTTCACTATCTAACTCTAACCCAGTAATTCAGTGTCTTACTCCTCCCTTCACAGGCCCTGAATTTGGCTCTTTCCCCTCTAACATTTCCTGGAACCTCTGCTTTCTTGCTGCCTCATCTCACTTTTGTCATTCTGTACATCTGGAACACTCCCAAATTTCAATTTTTTCTCTTTCCATCCAAGGACTAATAAAAAACTTCAACCTATCTTTTCTATCTCTCTTCAAATCCACATGACTTGTATTTTCTGTGTTATGGATCTCAAAGAGTCTGTATAGAAGTTATTTATGAGCATAAATTCATCTCCACTACTGGATTGTGAGCCTTTTGAGGGATAAGGCCCCAGATGATTCTTCTTGATCTCCTCAATAGGTCCTGGTACAAAATACGTGCAGAAAGATTATCTAAATCTTACATGGTCCCCACATAATAACCCGAGTTATTCAACAGATCTCTTTGACTCCCCATCTTCACGTATCTAGAAAGGTATTTTTAAAGACTGGCTCCTGGAATGGAGATTGACTTAGCATCTAAGGATCTTAGTTGGTTCCTTGAGTAGTTGGGAGAGCATTGCTCCCAGCACTAAACGAGATCTCAAGGAACAGTCTTTCTTTGGCTTTCAAAGCCATGAAGATTATCTCAGAAAACTACAAATTAATTATGTAGAGACAGGACACAGCCAGAAAATCTACTGATTTACTAAAATAGCACTTTCTCCCACCATCCAAATTAGTAGCTCAAATTCTCCTTAGCAGTTGCCATACGAAATGGAGATATATTAAGGAAGCAGAATGGAAATGTGAGCTCCATCTATTCCCAGCTCAGCAGGCATCTGTATCTAGCAATACTGCTAAGGTTGGCTTTGCATAGACAGGCCCAGGCTGGGAATGACTATTCTCCAGGGAATCCTTCCAACATCATGAAACAGGACAAGGTAAAATGGCTGAGAAGGGAGATAGAGGTGGGGATGAGAAAAAGTAGGGAGGAACGGGAAGGTTTTCCACTCTTGCGACTACAAAGAGCTGCTCCTTGGTGATTCCATTGTCCTTTCCTAATCTGAGCCTCTTTTCTCTCCACCATATCTGCTACTGTATGTGTGTGTGTGTGTGTGTGTGTGTGTGTGTGTGTGTGTGTGTGTGTGTGTATGATTGAACTTGGGAGCATTCTACTTCAAGCTACACGCCCAGCCCTTTTTATTTTTTATATTGAAACAGGGCCTCGCTAAGTTACTGAGGGACTCACTAAGTTGCTGAGGCTGGTCTCAAACCTTTGATCCTCCTATCTCAGCCCCCAAGTAGTGGGATTACAGACATGCTTGCTATATCTTTTTATATGGTCTTCTGGCCTGCTTGTTTCCCTGTATCCATCAACACATCTTAAACACAAACACCAAAATGATCTTCCTAAAACTTAATCGTGATTATACAATCAACATATTCAAATAAACCTTCACTCATTTCTTATCTTACATCAATAATGTCCAACTGCCTTCAGCAGGCATTCAAGGCCCTCTGCATGTTATAACTCCACCTCCCACCATCCCAGTCACACCCAAGCAGACAAAAGCAGCATGGAAAGAATAGAGAATCATAGAGAATAAAAATCAGACCTGAAGTCAAATCCAGCTCACTCTCATAAGAGCTTCATGATTTGGGGTAGCATAACTCAACCTTGACTAGACTGACTTTCCTTTTAAAAGGCTTAAAAATGATCACAACTCAAAGGATTGATGTGAGGAAAGAACGAGGTAGTGAGTAATAGGCACTCGATAAACGGTAGCTATTTTTAGTATGCTGAAGCACATTGAATAATTCCTCTGTTCCCAAAACACCACCGAGTCTTCTCAGGCTCAATGCCCCTGGCAAGGTTGCCAAATACCCTTGCAGAAGGGGTAGATGATGCCAAGGGGAGAGCAGACTAGCTAAAATGAAGGGTATAGTGAGGGAATCTCCATGTAAGGTGAGCTGTGCATTGTTAGAAAGACACAATGGCTGGCGCTCTGAGAGAGGCTGCAGGAGGCACCGTAACAGAGCAGGTCCAGAAATTCAGAGCAACAAGGCAGGGCCTGGCAGTTTCAGAATATGATTTTCTTCCCCAAGTATCCAAACAAGCCCAGGCCTGTCTTTCCACAACTGAGAAGAACATATCTCCCATCTCTTCATGCAGATGAATTCTCTGTGTTTCTTTAATAGAGAAGATTTATTCAAATGCTATGTCCAGCCTAGAGGAGAAGCCAACAGTGGTGAACTCAGCTTGGGGGTTAAATCTCAAGTCTATACACCATAGATTGCACGACTCTCATACCCACTATGTATGTATGTTATTATAAGGGGCTCACAGAAATTGTGTCAGGAGACCTACTTCATAAGTACATTTATTATTATCTCCGCTGTTCCAGCCACACAAAATAAATGTCTGGCATTTCCAGAAATTGCTATCGATTCAGTAGCAGATTTTACAAGACCAATCAATAACAGCTTCCTCCTTCCCCTTCTCCCCCAGTGTATATTTATTTGTGATCAAGCTTTCTGTTCCTCCTGTGCTTTCTAGTGCTTGTAATTGGTTCAGAATAAATGGATGATTTCATCTTTTTCCAGGAAAAAAGAGGGTAGAAAACCTGCTGTTAAAAATATCTCCTTCCCCAATACAAAAATAAAGTTGCATGCATATATGTGTGTATAAGAGAATGAGATAGCAGATAGATAGATAGATAGATAGATAGATAGATAGATAAAATGGATGTAGAGATAGAGATGAGTAGATATATGCATATAGAAAGACTGAATTCAAGCTATCTGCCAGGGTGAGACCCTCAAACCATAAGTCTTAATTAGGGCCTTTCTTTCGCTGCACCAAAATCATGCTGCATCGGGAAGCTAGTGGCCCCAAAAGTCACATAGACCCTTCCATCCATGAGTTTTTCTGTTGTAATGTTTTCATATTTTTAATGTCACCAACTGTCTAACAGAGGCTCAACATAGAATAGAACTTCAAATTTCGCCAGCCCAACTCCCTCAGAATCTTGAAAAGAAAATGAGGGTCTAGACTTAGGTCTCTTGCCTCCCTGTTCAAGACATTTCCTCACTACCCCGGTACACTCACCAAGGCACCTGACTACAAACCTGTCACCAGAGAGAAAAGATCCTCATAAGCAATTGTGAGGAATTTGGCAGCAGCAGGTAGTGTGACGCAGGACTCTTCCCCACTGCAACTCACTATAGAGTCAAATCACCAGTCACTCATCCCTGGCCTTTACTGTAAGAATATGAGTGGGCCCCCTTGCCCTATGGAGTCTATTGATGGCTTACCTCACCACCACTGCCCCCAATCTCACTGACTACACAGGGCTCTGATCCACCAGCAGAGCAAAATGTCACTGGCCAGCAAATGGGTGTGGGAGAATGTGGGAGCTGTGCCCAGCCTGAGCTGCTGGTCAGAAGTCTCTGCCCAGAAGAACAGCTTTCTTTTTTGTATGAGTTGAATTGTATCACCCCCCCATAAATATGTTGATGTTCTAACCCCCCAGTACTTCAGAATGTGACCTTATTTGGAGAGAGGATTGTTACTGAGGTAATCAAGTCAAAATGAAGTTGTTAGGGTGGCTTCTCATCCAACATGCTTGGTGTCCTTATACAAAGGATACATCTGGACACTGAGAGAGACACTCACAGGCAGAGAACTCTGCATGAAGATGAAAGCAGAGATCTTCAAGATGATGGTCTTCAAGCCAAGGAATACTGAAAATTGTCATCAAACCACTATATGATAGGGAAAAGGCCTGGAACTGATTCTTCTTCAGGACTCACAGAAGGAACCAATCCTGCTCACACCTTGATTTCAGACTTCTGGCCTCCAGAACTATTGGACAATACATTTCTGTTGTTTAAGCCACCTAGTTGTACCAACAGCCCTAGTTAATCTTCAGCACTGAGTGTTCAGGGGGCCCCATAAAGTCAGAAAAATGTTATAACTAGACTTGAAGTTCAGAACCATCTTTGATAACCCTGTCTCCCAAAATAGAGCATCAAGAGAGAGTATGGCTGAGCATGGTGGAGCATTCTTGTAATCCCAGTACTTAAGGGGCTGAGACAAGAGGATTGCAGATTCAAAGCAAATCTCAGAAATTTAGCAAGGCTCTCAGCAACTTAGCAAGACCCTGTTCACAAATAAAAAAATAAAATAGGGTTGAGGGTGTAGCTTGAAAATAGAATGAGAGAGAGAAGAGAGAGAACACATACCCCCAACTTTTCAAATGAGACAACTGGGAAAAAGTAAAATCCTGCCAGAATCAGGTATCTATGTGGTAAAACATAAATATTGGTACAATTTTTTTCTATGATAGGGTAAAGTTCATATATTTTTCCACCAAGGTAGAATATTAAGATAAAGGAAACTCATGAGCACCTGGGCAAAATTACCTTTGAGGGTTCATAACACCTATTTCACTTTTCTCTTCCTGAGTACATAGGAAGATTATATTTTCTACTGTCTTTGGCAACCAGAGTGGAGCATGTTACTAACACTAGCCAACAGATATAGGTAGAAGTGACATAAATAAATGCATAGAAAAGTGGATGTGAGTTTTCAGAGTTCTCTTTCTTCCTGTCATTAGTCCCCTAGAAGTGGTATGTTGAAACAATGGAGGTACAAATTACAGGAGATTGGATCTTCAAAACACTGTTTGAAAAGGAGCTGCCTTGGAGAACCATCTGATTTTCCAAGTGAAGTTACTGTATGAAAGAAAGGGATGTCTATAAAATTTGAGGAGAATAATCTAACTCAATGCTTTAGCCTACCTCAACTGATGCTCCTGTGGTCCATGTCTCACTACTATATTATTCAAAAGCAAATAAGCCATTTGGGAAAGAGTAATGTGAAATTTCTCATGGTTTTAGATTGCTTAGTTCACAGCCATTGGAGGAGCATCCCTAACAAACTATGACCATGTGATCCCCCTTGAAATCACAGACTCTGGGCCCCAGGGTAAAGGAAATGTCTCTTCAGCATTCCTAACTAGTTCTGCAGGTATAACTTGAACCCTTACAGGAAAAAGGGTTTCTACCTCACAAGGCAGCCATTCTTGGCACAATTGTAATTGTTAGAAATGTGTTCCTTTAGGCTGTCTCTCACTCTTGAGATAGCCCACATTCTCCCTTAATGTGGTTTTTTTTGTTTTGTTTTTACCCCAGAAGTGCTTCTCACTCTCAAGATAGCCCACATTCTTCCTTGAATGTGTCTCTATTTTCCTAAATAAATCTCTGTCTGTGCCTCTTTAAAAAAATGTGTTTCTTTAGACCATCTAAAATCAGACTCTTTGCTATTTCCACCCATTGACCTTCTTACTTCTACTCTCTAGAGCTCTGGAATAACAAAGAACAAGTCTAGACTTCTCCCAAGCTTCTTTCCTCTTGGCTGATGATTTAATCAAAGGAGATTTCTTTCTAGCAGCCTTGTTAATTGACCTATTATTAGTGAGTAAAATCTTAGTATAATGTAGGCCAAAACATTGTCTGGATTATTCTGTTATGTTAGAATTTTATTGCATAAAAAACTCCAAATAAATGGAGGTCCACCTGGGGCCTAACTTTCTTCCAGTTACAGAAAGATTTGCATCATAGCCATATTTGTTTTATTAAGATTTAACCTCTCAATTGAGCTGCTAAGTGCTTGAGTATGAATATGGGAAATAGCTTTCTATCACCATAACCTCAGAAAAAAATGTCAGTGAAATGCAGGCAAATAGATTATGATTGCATCGACAGCCCTTTTCATAAGCTAATGGGCTGTCTAACCTATTGGTGACTGCATCCCCCATAGGGTCTTAGAAGCAGACTGCCAAAGAGTTTGTTGAATGGGGCAAATTGATACACTGGGCTTGTTTGACTTCCCATTTCTATGAGTGATTGTTAGGTACTTTAACAATACCCAACAATGAATGTCCTTAGATTGCCTAATGGGTCATTAGTTAAGGTAAATAAGTGATTCAGTTATAAAGTATAGTGCTAACATGGACAAAATCTACTCTCTTCCCTAGTGGATTCCCTTCATGTTTTAAGTAGAAAATTTTAAATGTGTTCATACATGTGAGGCTTCTGAGTTCTAATTCATGTTTGAATCATTAAGATTCCTACAGGAGGGATAATGTACAATTTTACTTGAAGGAATAAAATAATCAAATCAACATAAAAGCTAAAACAATTAAAATTTTTTACCTTTTTAATTTTTTATTATTAATTGTGTGTGTGTGTGTGTGTGTGTGTGTGTGTGTGTGTGTGTGTGTGTGACTGGAGGTATTTCAGTGGATAATATTTCCTTTTCTACCTCTCAACTGTACCCTCTTTTTTTAACAGGGTCTCACTAAGTTGCTGCACTCTGTCCTCAAACCTACAATCCTCCTCTCTCACCCTCCCAAGTACTAGTATTACAGGCATAGGCCAGCACGCTTGGCTAAATTTTTTTTTAATTTAAAATAGAATATCTGATATTGACATGGCTGGAGAAACACTTTCATATACTCATTGTGGGAGTATAAATTGAGACAATCTTTCCAAAAGATACTTTGGTAAATATTATCAAAAGTCTCTAAGGTATGCATACCCTTTGACTCAAACTCCATGATTTTTCTTCTATAAAATTTACCCTAAGAAAATAACAATGGGTATGTACAAATATTTATAAAAAGATACTTCTTGTGACATTTTTTTATACAAGCAACTGGATCAAAAAAATAGCCAACAAAAAGAAATTGGCTTTAAAAAAACATGATAGATTCCTCTATGCAATGTTGCATTATATAAACATTATAAGTCATGCTATTGAAGAATTATTAATATGAGAAAATATTAACAATATAATGTTAGGTTAAAAAGCATGTTTCAAAACAGTGTTTTCAGGATGTCAATTTTACAAACACCCATAAAAACATAGATTAAAAACATACCAAAATTTAACAGTGCTTATGGCTGAAGGTTGAGATTATGATTTTTATTTCTTTTATATCTCTTCTGAATTTTTCTAAATGTTTTACAGTGAAAACATAATATATTTGATATACAAAAATATTATAAGGATATTTAATCTTACATGTAAAAGATTCCAATTTCTCAAGGTGCTGTTGTTACTAGGAAATTAGGCACATCTTTCCCACCAGCTTAAATCGCAATGCTAAGTGAATCAAGCTATTTTTGGCATTTCTAACTATTAGAGAGGCAAATATGCTTCATTTTTTTTTTTTTTTTTTTTTTGCGGTACTGGGGATTGAACTCAGGGGCATTCTACCTCTGAGCTATACCCCCAGCCCTAGTTTTTATTCTTTATTTTGAAACCGAGTCTCACTAAGTTGCGGAGTGCCTCACTAGGTAGCTGAGGCTGGCCGCAAACCCGGATCCTCCGGTCTCAGTCTCCTGAATGCTGGGGTTACAAGCGTGCGCCACCACGCCCGGCTATGCTTCATCTTTTTAAGCAAGCTTGAAAATTAATGAAAAATTCCATAATCATTCAAGATGCTCAACTCAGTTCCAGTTGAAATAAAGAGATTAGGGGAATTTGTAAAGCTAAGAAAGGAATATTAGTATCAGCATTCAAGAGCATTTGGTGTAGAATCAGAACAGTTACACTCAAGTTCTGGCATTAACTGGCAGGACTTGGCAAGTCTCTAGGTCCTTCCATGCAGCTCCTGGACTGGAACTACACAGGTATATAGATATCTTTAAAAATAAGTGATGCTGGCTGTAGGCCTATTGTATATTGCCTCTATGATTTTGAGGTATGTTCCTTCTATTCCAATTCTCTGTAGTGCTTTTAGCATGAATGGGTGTTGGATCTTGTCAAAGACTTTTTCAGCATCAATTGAGATGATCATGTGATTTTTGTCTTTGAGTTTGTTTATGTGGTGAATTACGTGTATTGTTTTTCTTTTTTTTTTTTTTTAAG